>JAODAL010011130.1:0-101492 GCA_025379985.1 Phyllomedusa bahiana | reverse complement strand
AAATGTCAACGTGTAACCACAGGGGGATAATATATTTCGGGAAGACTCTTTGATGACAAAATGCGGTTTGGGGTTCAGAAGGCATGTTAAAAGATCAAGAGGCCAAAGAGGATGATTTTTGTCTGCTCTGACGCTCAGTTACTGATGCCTTTCAGAGGAGAAAGGAAAGCGGTCAATCGGCAAAAATCCCGGGCGGTCGGCAACGCCTTGCAGTGCCTCTTGCTTCTAGCCCGCAGCTCGTGGATGCAGAAAGGCAGGACGACCAAGTCACTTGTGTTGATGATGATGATGACGACGACATTACGGATCCATCGTGGTCTTTTCCGCAGAATTTGCTTTCGAGCGCTTCATCACTGGACGAGGAGGAAGACGATGGGGTGTGTAAATTTACAGGTCCGCCTCAAAAAGGGGGAGGGCGGTCGCAGAAGTCGCTGATATGATTCCGCCAGCGACGGTCAGCGGAAACCCCGCTCCTCGCTCATCGCCGTCAAAAAGGTCCAGGACCTCTCAAGCCGGGGCCTTCTTTGAGCAAGCCTCACATTCACCCAGCGATGTCATATGCCGCCTTTGCCGTAAATGCATAAGTAAAGGCAAGAATCTTAGGTGTTTAACCACCACCAACATGTCTAGTCAATGCAGCGAATGCTTTGAGTTGAAATGCAGGCAACACTTGGCCAAAAAAAGGCCGACCGACGCGGGCCCTCCAACCACTGTCACACCCCTCTGTTCTCCCCCTCCTCCTCTCCACCACCACCAAGCGTTCCTCAGTGCCCATGTCTCTCAGAGTCATGATCAGGGTCAGCCTCCGCTTCAGCCTCCACCGTCGCCCGAGTAAACCCCACGCACCACCAGGGGACCCATCCCCAACCCCCCTCCTCCTGCCAGTTTGATGACTGCAAAGCGTAAAAGCGGCCAGTCTAGCAGCCGCCTTCTGTCTTCCAGGTTTGGGAACAGTAGAAAACATTTAACCCAAACCATCCCAAAACCAAAAGCCTGAATGTCGGCCCTTGCCAGGCTTTTGGCCTTGGAAATGTTTTCCTTTCTGTTGGTGGACACAGATGGGTTCCACCACGTCATGGCCCTTGCCTGCCCCCAATACCAGATGCCGAGCAGGCATTTCTTTTTCCAGAAAAAGCCGTCCCTGCCTGGCCAGCCACGTGTCATCTAAAAAATTTTAAGCGCGTTGTCTGCATCTGTGGGCCGGGGAAAAGTCCATCTGACCACCGACACATGGATAGTAAGCACGCCAAGGCCATATTTCTCGTGACAGCTCACTGGGTGAGCTGGGTGGATGTCTCTGGTGGTGACGGTGGCTCTCAGGTCGGGCACGCTCTTCAGAACTGCGGGGAGGGTGAAAGGGTTTTTTTCCCCCAAGGTCCCCCTGGGGCGTCATGGGCCCCAGAGAAACCGGGCCCGTTTTTTGAAATTAATCTGTCTTGGAACCGTCCACACACTTTTTCAGGAGCTTTTGGCCCGGGCCCTGGGTAAACAAAAAACCTTGTGCCAGGCAAGGTGGGGGTGGCGATAAAAGGCGAAATCGGGCTTGCCCCCCTTTAAAAGATCGGTTGGTGGAGCACACCCCTTTGGGCCGGCACATGTCATAAACCCTCGCCCCGCCCCAAAAAAATTTCCTAAAGTGCTCCCCCGGGTCGGGGGAAGGGGCCTCCCTGGGGGAAAGGCTCAAAGGTTTTTGAGTTCGCATTTCCCCGCCGTTTCAAAAACCCTGTTCGTCCCCCCGGCTGCGTTGAAAGCGTCAGCCGGCCCTCCCCTTTAAAACCGCAAATTTTTTTAAGTGGCAACACGTGGAATTCCCCCCCTCCACTGCTCCACCCGTTTGGGGCAGCAGGAAACCCCCTTACCCCGTACAAAAGTGACACATGGCCGGGCAAGCCGGGGGGTGGCCCTTTCGGGGTTTTTGACCCACCGAAAAGTGGAGGCAGGTGAAAGAGCTCTCCCACCATCCTTGCCATTTTTTGAAGGGGCCACCAAAATGGCCCCAGTGCGGAAAATTCCCCCTTGCAGCATGAGCATTTTTGGGTATTTATTTTCTGGAACGATCTTTGGGAAACACTCTAAAAATTTTTCATTTCCCCACCAGGGGATGGAGGAGGAAACGGACAAAATGGGGGACAGGAGCCCTCCTCTCCCGTCAAAATCCAAAAGGGGCCCCGGGACATTTTTCAAAATTTTTTATCGGTTTTTTTTGGGCCCAGGGGTTTTCGGGGCCCGGGGCCTAAGTGAAAGGGCGGCGCCTCAGCTCTCAGGGTGCATCATCTGAGGCAAACCCAATTCTTTTGTTTGAAGCTGTGCCGGAGGAAGCGGAGGAGGGGGTTCCTGGACACCGACGTTACCGACGTCCCGCCTTGGAAAAGGGTTGGGCGAAAAATTTTTTTGAAAGGAGGGGGAAATGTGGAAAAAAACGTTTGCTAGGGGCCCCTCAACCCAAAACTTTTTGGGGGTCAAGGCTCCATCTCCTTTACATGGGGCTTGAAAAAGCCCCCCTTTCCTCCAAAATGATCCCCGCAAATTTAAGGGGCCCTCAAAATTTAAAAAACAGTTAATGGGGGGCCACCCCCCCGGGAAACCCCCATTAAAAAAACAAAACTCAGCACTCCCCCTTTCCCCCCACCCAAATAGAGAAATAAAAAGCCCGGAAAAATGGAGAACCCCTTTCTGATTTTATCAATGGAGACTTTGTTGCGTCTGCCTTACGTTTTTTTCAAATGGTTTACGGGGGAACAACTTCCCGCGCGGATGGAGAAAGTGCCAAATAAACCATTGTGGCCAGCAGCCCCAGAGCAAGGTGGAGAAGCCCAATTGGTGACCTCCCGGCAAATTTTTTTTTACCACCTACCAACCCCAAAGAAACGGGGCCAAAACCTACAACCCCAGAGACCACTTTTAAAAATCATGGTGGCCCCGACCCACTGGCGCCAACACCGGGTGTTTTTTTTTATGTGGTTTTTTCCCGGGGCCCAAAAAGACCTTTGGGGATCCAAAAAGGGTGAAAAGGCCCGGGGCTCGCCCCCACGCCCCCAAAAAAAAAAAAGGAAAAAGGGGGTTGTCCTCCCAGCGCCGCGTCATATCTGAGCGGACCTTTTGCACAGCGGAGGAGTCCTTTTTTAGGGCAAACGGACCGGCCTTTCCACAGATAATGTTGGGGTGTTTGACATTTTTTCAAGTTTTTGGTTAGGATTGGTTGGGGAATTTTAGATCGATCGATAGTCCCCAAAAGTTCCCCGGGGCCCCAAAAAATAAGGTTTTTTTGATAGTGAGCATCGATTTTTGCCGGGTTTAAACCCTTAAAGCCCCCTTTGGGGGGAACAACATCCCCCTTCCCTTATTACAAAACCCCAAACAAAGGGTGGAGAAAGGGGTGAAATTAAAAAATCCCCCCAAAAAGTCCCAAAGGGGTACGTGCTACAAACTTAGGAAAAACACCCTTAGGTTTAATAAAAGTCACAGAAAAAAAGTCACAGAGCCCTTTACTATCCCTGTCTTGTACGCGACAGCCTGACCCTAAAACCTGCATCACCCCAAATTAAAAATGGCCAGAAGGGCAGTATGAATTTTTGAAACATCATGTACTTGAACTGTCGATTTGAATATCCCCCTGTCCTGGAACGACAGCATGAGGCCCCAAACCAGCATGAACCCCCACAATTTATATAAAAAGTGGCCGGGCAAAAAGGAGTCCCTTTCAACCACCATTTTTTAGTTGAACGCACATTTGACTATACCTGTCCCTGGGCACAGCAAGAAGCCCCAAACCCTTGCTGACCCCCCACATTTAAAAAGTGCCGGAAAAAAGGATCCTTTCAAACCACCATTTAGTTTCAACTGGACAGTTGACTATACCTGTCCAGGGCCACAAGCCCATGAGCCCCCAAACCTGCGAATGAACCCCCAACATTTAAAAAGTGTCCGGGAAAAAGGAGACTTTCACAACCACCATTTTTTAGTTTTCCTCTGTGACATTGACTAACCTGTCCTGGGCCACAGCATGAAAGCCCCCCAAACCTGGCAAAGACCCCCACATTTTAAAAAGTGCCGGAAAAAGGAGTCCTTATCAACCACCATTTTAGTGTTTCCATCACTGGACATTGACCTTATACTCCTGTCCCTGTGGCCCACAGCTATGAGCCCCCAAAAACCTGCATGACCCCCCACATTTAAAAAGTGGCCTGAGAAAAGAGTCCCCTTTTCAACCACCATTTTAAGTTTCACTGGACATTGACAATAACTGACCAGGGCCACAGCATGAGCCCCCAACCTCATGACCCCCCACATTTTAAAATTCCAGAAAAAGGAGTCCTTTTCAACCACCATTTTTTAGTTTTTTCACTGTACATTGAACTATACTGTCCCTTGGGCCCACAGCATTAACCCCCCAGGGCCGGAGTTACAGTGTGTGCGGTTGAAAGGCCCAGGCAGGCGTCCGTCATCTATTAACACGCAGGTTTAAAATGCCCGATGTAACGCAGCAAACGAAAAACTGTCCCCGTGCCTAAGCAAGAGTGCGGAAGCGGAAGTGAGAGAAACTCAGCCATCCCTCTTGTACACAGTCAATACCTGGGGTAGCGCTTTGCCCCTCCGTAATTGAGTTGTGGACAAATTTGAGCCTTCACTTTGGAATACATGGTGGTTAACGCACCTGTTTAACACCCAGGTGGGCCCCTTTAATCCTAGGCAGATTCTTTTCTCATTTTTACTCAACGTGCCTGGGAGGAAATGGTCCCTCTTACTTTGTTACTCTGTTCCGTGCTCCATACTCCATGTCCTCTGAATATCCTACATACTGGTCAGTTTCCATGTAAACCTACCCTTTGTACAAATCAGAGGAAATTTTTATTAACAGCTTATTTGTTGTACAAATGCAATTTTTTACATAGTACTTTAATTCCAAGAAAAACACCATTTTTAAATTATGATGGAATCCCCCAACCTATGTCCATTGTTTCTCTTTTTTCATTAGTATTAAATGGGTTGTCACACCAATACAGGATGAAATAGCCTAGTTAAGATCTTGCTAAAACAAGTCTGTTTGCAAAATATGTTCCATTAACAGTGTCCTACCAATGTTCCCTGTTTTTCTGACAAGGCCCCCTACCCCCCCCATCACACCCTTCAGCCAATCTTGACAATTGTGAAGAACAAATGACTGTTTAGAAAAACAAAACATTTTTTTTTAGAATAAGGAGGAACCTGTAGTAATACGCTGCAGATGGTCCCACAGCAAAATGAGCCCCAAAAATTCAAAGCATGACCCTTGGAGCCCACCTTTGGTCAATTGTGAAGAACAAATGGTCCCTGTTAGAAACAACATTTTTTAGAATAAGACCTGTAAGTATAGCTGCATGTCCACAGCAAAAATGCCCCCCAAAAATTCAAAAGCATGACCCTTGACCACTTTTGGTCAATAGTGAGAACAAATGTCTGTATAAAACCACATTTTTTTATAATAGGAACCTTAGTATGCTGCATTTTCAAAGCCAGCATGACCCAAAAAATTAGAAAAATGAACTTCTCAGCCACTGGTTCAAATTGTTGAGGTGAGAAAATGCCTTAGAAGCCACTTTCTGTTACAATGGGACCCATGAATATTGCCGTGTATCTCACAGCTAACAATGACCCCCAAAAAAATATAAATATGACTTTCTTCAAGCCACTATTAAAAATTGTGAGGGAGAAATGCCACATAGAGCCACATTTCTTCTGTATTTTCCAAAGGGAAACCATAATTATAGCTGTTAATCTCACAGGCAACATGACCCCAAAAAATTTATTAAATATGACTTCTCAGCACTATTAAAAATAGTGAGGGAGAAAATGGCCACTTTTAGAAGTCACATTTCTGTTCCAAAGGACAATGATAATTGCTGTATCCTTCCACAGAACATGACCTCCAAGACCATTTGACAAAATGCGAAAAACTTCTAAGATAAAGTGAGTAAAATGGAATACGGTTGTTTGTCATGAAAACCTTGGTGCTTGCCACTTTTTAACAGTCCCCCCTCCTCACACAGCAAAACCAGCAAATGGAACTGCGTTGGGAAAAGAGATAAAAATTGCAGTAAGGAAATGAATCATTTAAAAAAAAAGTTTTTCAAGATGACCATTTCTGTTTTGAAAAATGGAATGGTAAAAGTAGACTGCAAACTAATCGTGACCTCGGCAATTGAGGGGCCAAACAACATCATCCAAGCCGTTCCATGCCTGATTCATCATGATGAAAGTCAACGATCCACATAATCGTGGAAAGCCGGATGCGTTTTGTCTGTAATTGACTCCTCCATCCTGTGCTGAAGTTCCGCTCAGAATATGAAAAAACCAGGCGTATGACTTGGCAGGACTACCACCTCTATGGCCGTGACGAGCCAGCTCGGGCCATTCCGATCCATTTTGGATACCCAAAAGTCTATTGGTCCCGGAACACATGCAAAAAACATCGGTGGTTGAGAAACGCAGAATAATCAGTGCACCATGAACCTTAAGCAGATCTCTGTGTGTTTGGGGATGTTGTGCCCCTTCATTGCATGCGTTGGGTGGGAGGTGGTAAACCAAAGATTGCCCAGAGGTCCACCCATTAATGCTTTCTGCCACCTGGCCTGCTGCTGCCCGCTATGCCTACTTGGCACTTCTACTGCAGTTCCACGTTTGCTGATGTGTTCCACCGTTGACATTTGGGGACACGAAGAAGCAGACGCAACAGATGTCCTCCAGTTTTTGTATCAAATCAGCAAAGTTCCACTCCATTTCCCCTCATTTTTACCTCTCCTATTTTGGGTGGGGTGGAAGGAAAGGTGCTGATTTTTTGTTTTGTACCGGGACCAGGAGAGGTGGCCCACCCAGTAACTGTTTGTTCAATTTTGATGGCCTTAATGCGAGGATCATGTTGAGGAAATGGAGCCATCCTGCACTCATGTGAGAGATTGGAGCCTTGATTTCCCCAAGCCTCGGGTCGAAGGGGCACTAGCAAACGGATCTTCTCATCTCCTCCTCCGCCTCAAATTCGCGCCAAACCTTCTTTCAATGCAGGGAACGTCCGGTGTAAACCATCGGTGTCTAGGAAGACCTCCTCCTCCTCCTCCTCCTCCCTCCGCTGCCTCCGGCAACAGCTTCAACACAGCCCGGACCATGCATGAGAAATGAATGCACCCAGAGAGCTGATGCGCCACTGCACTAAGCTAACTGGACCCCCGAAACCACTGCCCTAATGAAGACCGAATGAAATTGGTTGAAACGGTTCCCGGGCCCTTGTGGATTTGGACGGAGAGAAAGGTGCCTCCGTGGTCCGCATTCTGTTGTCCGTCTCCCTCCCTCCGACGCCTGCGGACCCTGTTTGTTTTCAGAGTGTCCCCCAACGATCGTTCCAAACTAATATCACTCCAACAATGCTCATTGCAGTACAAGGGCAATTTGTCCCGCAACTGACCCATTTTTGGTGGCTTCTCAAAACTGCAAGGATGGTCAGAGCTCTTTCCACCTGCCCTCCAATCCTCGGTGGTTCAACACCCGAGGTCCCGAACCGCTGCTTGACAGGGCCCATTGTGATCACTTTCTTACTGGCGTAATGCATTGCGCCTGCTTGCCACAAATCGCTGGAGCCATGTTGAGGGTGGGAATTCCAGCGTGTTGCCACGTTCAACAATGGAAGACGGTTGACGGGAAGGCCGAGCTGACGCTGCAATGCAGGCCAGTTCGCAACGAAGCAGGGACGCGAAAACGCGCGTAAGTGCGAACTCATACCTCGAGCCCTTCTTCAGCAGGCAGCCCAGACCCCCCGTGTTAGTTCTTTAGAAATTTCTGGACGACAAGGTTCATGAACATGTGCCAGGCAAGGGATGTGGCCCTCCAGCCCCCTACCGATCTTAAGGGCGGCAAAGCAGATTATTCTCGCTCGTTATCGCACACCACCTAGCCTGGGGCACAATGTTTCTGTCACCCCAGCCAGCGCTCGGTCCCCCCCCGTCGTTGCTTTAGAGCCCGTCCCACAGCTCCTGGACCTGTGTGTGGACGGTCTCCAAGCATATTAAATTTCAACCACGGCCTGGTTAGTCCCTCACCCCCTCTTGGCAACGTGATCCCACCATAGGGACCTTGGGGACAAAGAGCCCTGCACCATCCCTGCGGTTTTTGAAGAGCGTGCGCCGAGCTGAGAGCCCCCCGACACCCCCATAGACAAGCCACCCAGCTCACCCAGTGAGCTTGTCACAGAGATATAGCGGCCTTGGCCGTGCTTACTAGTCCATTGTCGTGGTGGGAATAATGGACTTTTTCCTTCCCGGACCACAAGAGCAGACAACGCGCTTGAAATTTTTAGATGGACACGTTGGCTGCCAGGGCAAGGGACGGCTTTTCTGGCAAAGAAAATGCTGCTTCGGCATCTGGTAAATTGGAGGCAACGAGGGCCCATGGATGTTGGGGGAGAAACCCATCTGTTGGTCCACCAGACGAAAGGCAAACCATTTCCAAGGCCAAAAAGCCTGCAAATGCCGACAAATCAGGCGTTTTGATTTGGGAATGGTTTTGGGTTAAAGTGTTTTCTTCTGCCCAAAACCTGAAGAACAGAAGGCTGCCCCCTGCTAGACTGGCCCCGCTGTTAACGGCTGCAGTCGACCAAACTGGCGGAATGATGAAGGTGAAGATGGTATCTCTGGGGTGGTGGCTGGTGTACTCGGGCCCGACGGTGGATGCCTGAAGCGAGGCTGATTCCCCTGATCATGACTCCAGAGAGACAATGGGCAAGCTGAGGAAACCGCTTGCGGTGGCGGAGGAGGAGAGGCGGAGAACAGAGGTGTGTACAAGAGGTTGGAGGCCCCGGCGTCGGTCCCCCTGGCCTTTTTAGGCCAACGTTGTTCCCTCCAATTTCCAACTCATTGCTTTTTCTTCCAGCTTGCATGTTGACTAGACATGTTGGTGTAGGTAACCCACTTAATTGTTTCTTGGCCTCTACTTATAACTTTAACGGCAAAGGCGCCATAATGACATCGCCTGGGTGATTCAGAAGCTTGCTCAAAGAAGGCCAGGCTGAGAGTCCCTGGACCCTTTTTGAACGGCGATAAGGCGAGGAGCGGAGTTTGCGGCTGACCGGGCTTGCGGGAAATCATATCATGCGTACTTCTGCGACCGCCCTCTCCCTTTTTTGTGGCGGGACCATATTGACACTACACCCATCCGTCATCCTTCCTCGACCACTGGATGACGCCTCGCAAGCAAATTCTGCGGAAAAGACCAGGAGTGCATCCCCAAATGTCCTCATCATCATCAACACAACACAGGAGACCTGTGGGTCGTTCCTAGAAACTTTCTCAATCCAGAATCTGCGGGCTACAAGCAAGGGGCACTGGCAAGGCGTTTTGCCGACCGCCCGGATTTTGGCCGATTGACCGCTTCCTTCACCTCCTCAGTAAGGCATCAGTAACAGGGCGTCAGAGCAGAGAAAAATCATCCTTTTTTGGCCTCTTGATCTTTTAACATGCCTTTTCTGACCCCCAACCGCATTTTGTCATCAAAAGAAGGTCTTCAAGAAAAGTGGATTTTTATCCACCATGGAGGGTACACGAGTTGAACATTTGGGCCTGGCTTCATGTTTGGACCAGATGCTGAATCGAACCGACATGTGTGGCGTGACTGCGAGCCCGAGGAGGTAAAAAAGACCTGCTAGATGCGGTTTTTTGCATAAACCACTAAGACAGAATGGCGAATGAATATTCTCCGTTTACATAAGATTCACAGGCCCTGACCCAGCGATGGACAGGCCTGACGGTCCCCTGCAACTGACCGATCCGCCATGGCATGCCGTGTTTGACCGCCAGCACTGGAAGGAGCACCTTCTCTGTACCTCTACCTCCATGGTGCTACCCCCCCTCTTTTGCTCGCTTTACACCTGCATTTCCGCTCTCATGTTCATAAATAAAAAAGAAATATGAGAGGTAATGGAATTAAGGTTTTTGGAAAGTCTCCTTATTAAAAAGACGGAAAATCAACAGCTATTCTAAATCCCTCAAATCAAAACAAAATTGCTGGGAATTTCCAAATATAACTGCAAGGTGGTCTATGCAACAAATCTGGACTGGGCAAAAGTCCCAAAAAAACACGTATCCTGTTATTTTTTGGTATAAGAAACGGTAATGTTTTTTGCAACCCTGTTCAATCACCACAGGTGAATATAGAATTGCTGTTTTAAGATTTAACCGTATATGCTGCGTCCAATGAACAGTGCTGGTGCGCAAAAGTAAAAAAAAAACGACGTAACTGTTTATGTTTGATATAATAAACTGTATTTTTTTGCACCTTTCAATTCCACCCTTTGGTGAATAAGAATTGCTGTATTTATAAAGATTTTAACGGTAAGGATGCCTGCGTTCAATGGAAACAGTGCTGGGTGCGCAAAAGTCAAAATAACACACTAACTGTTATGTATTGATTATAATTAACAGTAATTGATTGCACTATTCAATCACCTGTGGTTAAATAGAATTGCTGTTTTTTAAGATTTTACCGCAGATGCTGCCGTCCAATGAACAGTGAGCTGGTGGCGCAAAAGGTCAAAAAAACACGTAACTTGTTTATTTGTTTTTGATATAATAAAACCTTATTTTTTGCACAACCATTCAATCACCTGTGGTGGAATAAGAAATTGCTGTTTTGTTAAGATTTTTATAGTAAGATGCCTGCGTCAATGAACAATTGGCTGGTGCGCAAAAGATCCAAAAAGAAACCACGTTACCTGTTTTTATGATTATGATATAATAAACTGTATTTTTTTTGCACCTTTTCAATTGAACCTGTGTGGAATATAGAAATTGGCTGTAATAAGATTTACTAGATGCCCTGAGTCAATGAACAGTGCCCTGGGTGCGCAAAAAGACAAAAAAACACTTAACTTTTTTGTTTTTGATATAATAAACGGATTTTTTTGCAACCTTCAATTCACCTAGTGAATATAGAATTTGCTGTTTTTAAGATTTTACCGTAGATGCTGCGTCAATGAACAGTGCTTGGGTGCGGCAAAGTCAAAAAACACACGTAACTGGTTTTATGTTTTGATATAAATAAACGTATTTTTTTGCACCTATTCAAATTCACCTGTGGTGAAATAGAATTGCTGTTATTAAGATTACGTAGAATGCTGCGTCCCCAATGACAGATTGCTTGGGGTTGCGCAAAAGTCCAAAAACACGTAACTGGTTATTTTTGATATAATAACCGTATTTTTTTGCCACCTTCAATTTGACCCTATTGTGGAATATAGAAAATTGCTGTTTTAAGATTTACGTAGATGCCCTGCGACAAATGAAACAGTGCCTGGGTGCGCCAAAAGTCCAAAAAACACGTAACTTAGGTTTTGATATAATAAACGGTAATTTTTTTTTGCACCTTTCAATTGACCTGTGTTTGAATATATAGATTGCTGTTTTAAAAGAATTAACGTAGATGCGCGTCAATGAACAGTGGCCTGGGATGCGCAAAAGACAAAAAACAACGTACTGTATGTTTTGGATAAAATAAACGTATTTTTTTGCACCTTTCATTCACCCTGTGGTGAATAATAGAATGCTCGTTTTTTTAAGAGATTTACGTAAGATGCTGCCGTCAATGAACAGTGCCTAGGTGCGCAAAAGTTCCCAAAAAACACGTAACAGATTTATGTTTAGATATAATAAACCTGTTAATTTTTATGCACCTTTCACAATTTCACCTGTGGGTTGAATATAGAATTTTATTTATTTATTTTTTGCTGTTTATTAAGAATTTTACGTATATGCTGCGTCAAAGAACGTAGCTGGGTGCGCAAAAGTCAAAAAAAACACGTAACTTGTTTTATGTTTTGATATAATATAACCTGGTATTGTTTTGCACTTTCAAATCACACTGTGGTGAATATTGAATTTCTGTTTTTAATATTTACGTAGATGCTGGCGTCAATGAACAGTGCAGGTGCGCAAAGTAAAAAAACACGTAACATTATGTTTTTGATAATAATAAACGGTATTATTTTGCACCTTTCAATTCACACTGTGTGTGAATATAGAATGCTTTTTTATAAGATTTACGTAGAGTGCCAGCGTCAATAACAAGTGCTTTGGGTCGCAAAAGTAAAAAAAAAAACACGTAACTGATTAATGTATTTTATTGAATAATAAACGGTATTTTTTTCACCCTTTTTCCAATTCACCCTGTGGTGAAATATATTAGAATTGGCTGTTTGTTAAGATTTACGTAGATGCCCTGGCTTTCAATGGAACAGTGGGCTTGGGTGCGGCAAAAGTAAAAAAAACACCACGTAACTGTTAAGGTATTTGATGATAATAAACTGGTAATTTTTTATGCACCTTATCAAATTCACCCCTGTGGTTGAATATAAGAGAAATTGGCTGTTTTAAGATTTTACGTAGATGCAGCGTCCAATGAACAGTGCTGGTTGCGCCAAAAGTCCAAAAAACACTTAAAGCTGTTATGTTTTTTATATAATAAACGGTATTTTTTGCACCTTTCAATTCACCTGTGTGGAATATAGATTGCTGTTTTAAGATTACGTAGCTACTGCGTCCCAAATGTAACAGTGCTGGGTGCCGCCCAAAAGTCCCGAAAAACCACGTTTTAACTGGTTATGTTGTTTGAATAAATAACGGTATTTTTTTGGGCCACCTTTCAATTCCCTGTGGTGTAAATAGAATTTGCTGTTTTAAGATTTACCTAGCTGCTGCGTCAATGAACCAGTGCTGGGGTGGCGCTAAAAGTCAAAATAACACTTAAACTGATAAGTTTTTTTGATATAATCAAACTGATTATTTTGGCACCGTTTCAAATTTCACCTGTTGGGTGAATATAGAAAATTGCAGTTTTAAGATTTACGTAGATGCTGCGTCAATGAAACTGTGCTGCGTGCGCAAAAAGTCAAAAAACACGTACTGTTAATGTTTTGATATAATAAACGGTATTTTTGCACCTTTCAATTCACCTGTGGGTAAAATAAGATATTGCTGTTTTTAAGTTTTACGTAGATTCTGCGTCAATGACAGTGCCTGGGGTGCGCAAAAAGTCAAAAAAAACTCGTAACGTTATTTTTTGAGATATAATAACTGTATTTTTTTTTTTTGCCCCTTTCAATTCACTGTGTGATGAAATAAAGAAATGCTGTCTTTAAAGATTAACGTAGATGCTGCAATCCAAAGAACAGTGCCTTGGTGCGCAAAAGTCAAAAAACACGTACTGTTTTTTAAATGTTTTTTGAGATTTATAATAACCGGTTATTTATTTTGCAACCTTTCAATTCACCTGTGTGGAAAATATAAGATTTAGCTGTTTTAAGATTTAACTAGATCCTTGGCGCAATGAGAACATGCTCGTGCGCAAAAGTCGAAAAACACGTAACTGTATCGTTTTTTTGATATTGATAAAGCGTTAATTTTTTTTGCACCTTTTCAATTTCACCTGTGGAGAAATAAAGAAGTTGCTTTTTAAAAGATTGTACGTAGATGCTGCGTCAATGAACAGTGCAATGGTGCGCAAAAGTCAAAAACACGTAACTGTTATGATTTGATTATGAACAAAACTGTATTTTTTTTGCACCTTTTCAAACTCACCCTTGGGGTGAATAATAGAAATGCTTGTATTTTTAAGATATACGTAGAATGCGCGTCAATGAAACAGTGCTGGTGCGAAAAGTCAAAAAAACACGTAAATGTTAGGTATATTTTGATATAATACACGGTAAAAATTTTTGCACTTTTCACTCCACACTGTGGTGAAAAATAGATTGCTGCTTTAAGTTATTTATTAACTTACGTAGATTGCTGCGTCAAATGGGAACAGTGCCAGGGTGCTTCAACAGAATCAAAAAACACGTAACTGTATATGTTTTTGATAAAATAAACTGTAAATATTTCACCAATCAATTCCACCTTGTGTAGAAAAAAAGAATTGCTGTTATTAAAGTTATTTTACGTAATGGCAGCGTCAAAAAAAACAAAGTGCTGTTTTGCGCAAAATTCAAAAAAAACACTGTAACTGTTTTATGTTTTTTGATATAATAAACTTGTATTATTTTGCCACCTATTCAATTCACCTGTTGGGAATATAGAATTAGCTGTATTAAGATTTTAACGTAGATGCCCTGGCGTCAATGAACAGTGGGCTGGTGCGCAAAGGTAAAAAAAAAAGTAACTGTTATGTTTTGAAAAATTAAACGGTTTTTTTTTCCCACCTTTAAATTCCCCTGTGGTGTATGGGAATTGCTTTTTTAAAGATTTTACGTAATCCCTGGGGCCAATAAAACAGGGGCTGGGTGCGCAAAAGTCAAAAAAAAAACGAAACTGGGAGTTTTCGAAACAAACACTATTTTTGGCAAAAAAACAAAACCCTGTGCTGACTACAAATTGCTGGTTTGTAATTTAAGTGCAAAGTGGAATATCAACAGTCAAAGGTTTTAAAGGGGAAAAATTTAACACCTTTCTGAAATGTAAAACTGATAATAAAAGGGGGGAAATTTTTCAGCTAACAAAAAAAGACCTGCAGTTACTAGAAAATTTTTTTATCCAATATAAGTTCAGGGTGCCCAATATAGGAAATATTTTCCAAATAGCCCCAAAATGTTTAAAAATAAAAAATATTTTCCCCTACAATGTCTACACTAAATCTTGGTTTTTATCCAGGTTTCCTTTTTAGATAGAGCTTGGGCTGTGTTGCCCCCCCGCCCCCCCCCCCCACCGGCCTGAATTTTTTTGTGGTAAAATTTGCTTTAAAAAAATTTTCTTAAACTAAAATACATTTAAAAAATTCAAAAACCCCCAATCTAAAATAAATTGGAAGGATCCCCAGCAATAGTAGAGGTTTCTCTGTGCAGAAATAGACAATTTCGCGGGGGCTGGGTTTGGGCCCCAAAGGGAGAACCCGGGCCCCATCCCTATGAGAGGAGAGACACTGAAAACTGAAACAGAAAAAGCGGGTTTTTATGGAAAAGAGGTCATGGGGATTTTTTTTCCCGCCAATCGAACCAACACATCCCAGTCATTTCGTCCACCCCCACACTCACCCTGTCTATTCTGTAATCTCAAATTTTCTGGGCCCCCAAAAATTTACAGGAAGCGCCGAAAAAGGCGCGATCTTAATAGATAAATGCACAGTTTTTAAAACCTTAATTATCGAATGAATCGGGAAATTTTTCGTTTCCCCAAAAAAAACCTTCCCAAATTTCAACTTTGTCGAAAAAAAAATCCCTCAACACTATTTATTATTAAAAATTTTCTTTTAAAAATTTTTCCCGGGAAAAAAATGGGGCACCCCTGAACAAAAAAGGATACACATCATTTTTTTAGTAAACGCGGTCTCTTTGTTGGGGGGGCAAAACCCAACTTTTATTATCAGTATACTTTTTCAATAGGGTGTTCATTTTCAAATTTTTTGCCCTTTCCCCAACCTTTTGGGTTGGATATATCCACCTTGCATTTAAATTTTGAACCCAAAGGCAATTTTATTGTCCCCAAAAGGTGAATTGAAAGGGCCAAAAAATATCTTGTATGATACAAAATACATAACAATACTTTGGTTTTTTTGACTTTGGCGAAATAAAAAGTTTTTGTTCATTGGGGGGCAGTTTTCACTTTAAATTTGAATCCAGCTTTTTTAATATTTCACCACAGGTGAATTAAAAAGGTCCCAAAAAAAAATTTTGGGTATTTAAACGAATACTTAAAATAGTTTTTTCCCTGACTTTGGCGCACAAACAGTTTTGGGTTCATTGGGGGCCGCTTGCATTTAAAATTTTAAATTTACAGCAATTTTATATTCACCACGGGTAAAATTTATAGGTGCCAAAAAAAACCTTTTTTAATATCCGAATACTTTTCCCGATAGTGTTTTTTCACTTTGGCGAGGCCAGCTTTGTTGATAGATCTCCCTTGCAGTTAAATTTGAATACAGAAATTTTTATTAGCCCACCACGGTGAATTGGATGGGTTGCCAAAAATACCTTGTATTTTTTCTGAATACTTTTTCAGATAGGGGTTTTTTTCACTTTTTGGGCCCAGCCTTTGTTATGGGATTACTTTGCATTTATATTTAAAACCCAGCAATTTTGTTTTGATTTGGGGGTTTTGAAAATAGCTGGGGAATTTGGGCCGTCTTTAAAAAAAGACACTTTCCAAAACTCTTCCATACCTTTAAAAATTTTTTTTTATTTCTAAAAACATGGAAGGGGGTTTTCAGGTGGAAAAGCGAGAAAGAGGGGGGTAGGACATGGAGGGTAGGGGGTACGAGAGAAGGTGCTCCTTCAAGTGCGGGCGACAACATCCCATGCCCAGCGGATCGTCAGTTGAAAGGATCGCAGGCCTGTCATCGCGGGTTTCCGGGGCCCCTGTAAAAATCTCATTAACGAACACGTCCCCCAATTTTCCCTTTTCAGGGGTTAATGCAACTGCATCCGCAGTCTTACCTTTTCGTCCTCCCAGTCACGGCACAAATGTGTCATCGCATACCAATCCTCCAACATGAAGCGCCCAAATTCAACTCGTGTCCCAAAACCACTGGGATAATCCATTTCTGAAGACCTTTTTGATGACAAAATGGGTTGGGGTCAGAAGGCATGTTAAAATAAAGAGGCCAAAGGGTGATTTTCTTGCTCTGACCCCCAGTTACTGATGCCATCAGGGGGGAAAAGGGAAAGGGTCAATGGGAAAAAAACCCCGGGCGGTCGGCAACGCCTTGCAGCCCCCTTTGTTTGGGTAGCCCGATTTCTGGATGCGAATGTCAGGACGACCAATCACCTGTGTTGTGATGATGGATGACGACATTGCGGACCAATGGTCTTTTCAGCAGAATTGCTTGCAGGCTTCATCACGGGACGGGGGAGAAGCATGGTAGTGTCAGTACGGGTTTTGCCCCAAAAAGGAGGGGCGGTCGCAAAATCCGCTGATATTATTCCGCCAGCCACGGTCGCGCAAACCCCCCTCCTCGTTACGCCGTCAAAAAGGGCCAGGGACCTCTCAAGCCGGGCCTTCTTTGACACAAGCTTCTGATTCAACACAGCGAATGTCATATGCCGCCTTATGCCGTAAAACGCATAGCGTAGGAGGCAAGCGAACCAAACCTTAGGTGGTTAACCACCACCAACATGTCTAGTCACATGCAGCGAAATGCATGAGTTGAAATGGATGGCAACATTGGCCAAAATGGCCAGACGACGCCGGGCTCCAAACCACTGTCCCCCCAACACCCTCTGTCTCAGCTCCTCTCCTCCGCCAACACCAAGCGTTTGCCTCAGCTGCCCTTGTCTCTCAAGAGTCATGATCAGGGATCAGCCTCCGCTTTCGCCTCCCACCGTCGCCCCGAAGTTACCACCTGCAACCACAGAGACCCTTCCTACCCATTCTCCTTCTGCCAGTTTGAAGACCTGCAGGCCATACAGCGGCCAGTTCTAGCAGCCAGCCTTCTGTCTGCAGGTTGGAGCAAGAAAGAAGAAAAAAGAAACACTTTAACCCACAAACCATCCCAAAGCCAAAAGCCTGAATGTCGGCATTGCCAGGCTTTTGTCTTGGCAAATGCTTGCCTTTCCGTTGGTGGACACAGTGGGTTCCTCCGCCACGTCATGGCCCTCAGCATGCCCCCAAATTACCAGATGCACGAGCAGGCATTTCTTGCCAGAAAAAGCCGCCCTGCCCTGGCCTAGCCGCGTGTCATCTAAAATTTCAAAGCGCGTTGTCTGTAACTGTGGCCGGAAATGATCCATCTGACCACCGGACACTTTGGACTAGTAAGCACGGCCAAGGCCCGCTATATCTCTGTGACAGCTCACTGGGTGAGCTGGGTGGGGGGATGTACTCTGGGGTCACGGTGGATATCAGGCTCGCGCCGCTCTTCAAAACGCAGGCGATGGTGCAGGTTTCTTTCCCCCAAGGTCCTCTGGTGCATCACCGTGACCACGGTGAAAGAAACCGGCCGTGTTGAAATTAAATCTGTCTTGGGAACCGTCCAACACAGTGTCAGGAGCTGTGGACGGCTCTCCGCAAACGAGACCGAGCGTCTGCTGGGTGCCAAGAACTCGTTGCCAGGCAAGGGGGTTGTGCGATTCGGCGAGAAATCTGCTGGGCCGCCCTTAGATCGGTAGGCTGGAGGACCTTCCCTTGCTAGGCTCATGTCATGAACCTTGTCATCCAGAAATTTTCTAAAGAGCTACCCGGGTCTGGACGCCTGCTGAGGAAGGACTCGAAGTCTAAGTTCGCACTTCCGCCCATTCAGCACCCTGCCTTCGTCCGCCTGGCTGCGTTGCAGTGTCACATCCTCGGCGCCTCCCTGTCAACCGTTCCTATTGTTGACGTGGCAAACACGCTGGAGGAATTCCACCCCTCCACAACGCTCCAGCGATTTGGCGGCAGCGCAATTGCCGTTACGCTGTACGAAGTGACACATCGGCCCTGACAAGCAGCGGAGTGTGCGGACCTCGGGGTGTTGATCCACGAGAGTGGAGACAGGTGAAAATGGCTCTGCACCATCCTTGCCAGTTTTGAAGGAAGCCACCACAAATGGTTCTGTGCCGGGACAATGCATTGTCCAGCTATGAGCTTTGTGGTTTGATCTTATTTCTGGAGACGATCGTTGGACACTTCTGAAACAACAAATCACGCCAGCGACGGAGGAGGAGAACAGACACAAGATGAGGACAAATAAAACGGGGGGAGGAGGGGCCTTTCTCTCCGTCAAATCCTCAAGGGCCGACAGTTTTGCACAATTTTCATCGGTACTTCATTAGGCAGTGGTTCGGGGGTCAGAAGCTAGTGCAAGGTGGAGCATCAGCTCTCAGGGGTGCCATCATCTCAGGCAAGTCAGGGCTGTGTTGAAGCTTGTGTCGGAGGCAGCGGAAGGAGGAGGAGGAGGTATTACGTAGACACCGACGTTACCGACATCCTGCATTGGAAGGAGGTTGGCATTAAGCGAATTTGAGGCGGGGCAGGAGGATGGATGAGGGAAAATCAGTTTGCTTGTGCCCCTAGACACAGTGGTTGGGGGAAAATCAAGGCACCATCTATCACATGAGTGCTTGATGCTCCATTTCCTCCAACACTGATCCTCGCATTTAAGGCATCAAAATGAACAAAGTTACTGAGTGGCCACCCTCACTGGATCCCCGGTACAAAACAAAACTACAGCACTTTCCTTCCACCCACCAAATTTGAGAGGAAAATTGCAGGGAAATGAGAACCTTGCTGATTGATCAACTGGAGACATCTGTTGCCGGTCTGCTTCACGTTCACCCTAAAATGTACAGTGGAACAACATCAGAGGAAGTGACAGCGAGTAGAGTGCCAAGTATCCGTCTAGCGGCCGCCGCCGTGCACAGCAAAGGGCAACACCACCCCAAGGGGCCCCCCCCCCCACCCCTAGGTGGCAGAAGTAATGGGTGGAAATGGGCAATCTTTATTTACCAACTACCTAACCATGCAATGCAGAGGCACAATCCTACAACAGAGACAGCTTCAATATCATGGTGCTCGACTATCTGAGTCATCATACACCGATGTTTTTGTATGTGTTTCCTGGAACCCAATAGAACTTATGGGTATCCAAATATGGACGAATATGGCCCGAGCTCGCATGCCAAGCCATAGAAGTGTGTTGTCCTGCCCAGCAGCCAACGTCATATCTGGCGGACCTTCAGCACAGCTGGAGGAGTCATTACAGACAAACGCATCCGGCTTTCCACAGATAATGTGGAATCGTTTTGACTTTCTCTGATGGATCAGGCATGGATACTTGATGCTGTTGTGGCACCAATTGCCGAGTCACGATAGTTGCCGGTCTTCTGTCAACATTCCTCTTCAAAACAGAAATGGTCCTATACTTGAAAACCTTTTATTTTAAAATATCATTTCTTACTGCATTTTTATTCTCTTTTACCCAAACAGTTCATTTTGTGGGTTTGACTGTGAGGAGACTGTAAAAGAACAGCAGGGTTTCTTGACAACACGTATTCCATGCTACTCACTTTATCTTATTAAGTTTTCGATTTGTCATTGGTTTTGAGGTCATGTTGGCTGTGAGTTACAGCTTTTTATGGTCCTTTGAACAGTAAATGTGGTTTTAAGTGGGAATTTCTCCCTCACAATTTTTAATAGTGGCTGAGAAGTCATATTTCTAATTTTTTGGGGTCATTGTAGCTGTGAGATTCAGCAATAATCAGGGTCCTTTTGAGTTGGAACAGATATGTTGCGTCCTAAGTGGCATTTTCTCCCATTTTTAACAGTGGCTGAGAAGGTCATTTTTATAATTTTTTGGGTATGCTGCTTGAAAGCAGCCAATACTACAGGTACTATTATATAAAAATGTTGTTTTCTAACAGGACATTTGTTCTTACAATTTTCCATAAGTGGATACCAAGGGTTCATTTTGAATTTTTGGGGGCATTTTGCTTTGAAATGCCAGCTATGTTAAGGTACTATATATAAAAAAATTGGTTCGTTTCTAACAGACATTTGTTCTTCACAATTGTCAGAGTGGCTCAAGGGTGATGGTGCTGTAGAAACAGGAATAGGTAGAAACCTTTGTTAATGGGACGACACATATTGCAAAATGACTTGTTTTTGCAGATCTTTAACATAGATATACAATCCATGTATGAGGACAAAACCCATTATAAACACAATTAAAAAGAGATCATAGAACTTGGTTGGATCCTTCCTATCTTTACAAAATGTGTTTTCTAGAACTTATAAATCTACTAAAAAACTTGCTGTACAAAATAGATGGTAAAAATTCCTATGAAATTGTACAAGGGAGGTACAGGAAAACTCTTGACCAGATTGTAGGTTATTCAGAAGGACATGGAAGTTATGGAGCACCGGCAGAGAACAAAGTTACAGAGACAATTTCCTCCAGCACGTTGAGTAAATAAGAAAAAGGAATGCCAGAAAAAGGGGCACTGGGTGGGAACCAGCGCGTTTAACCACCAGTATTTCCAAGGTGAAGGCTCAATTGGTCCGCAATCATACAGGAGGGGCAAGCGCTACCCAGGACAGGGACAGTATATGTCCAGTGAAAACTAAAATGGTGGTTCAAAGACTCCTGTTTCTCCCGGCACTTTTTAATTTGGGGGTCAGACAGGTTTAATGGTCATTACTGCGGTCCAGGACAGGTATATGGTCAATGTCCAGTTCAAAAAATGGTGGTTTGAAAGACTTACTTTTCCGACTTTTTTAATCTGTGGGTTCAAAGTCAGGTTTAATGGGCATTGTGCGGTACAGGACGGATAAGTCACTGTTCAGTTCAACTAAAATGGTGGGTTGAAAGACTCCTTTTTCCTGGGCACTTTTTAATCTGGGGTCATGAAGGTTTTGGTGGCTAATGCTCACTGGTGGCCCAGGACAGTTATAGTCAATGGTCCAGTGAAACTAAATGGTTGGTATTGAAGATCCTTTTTCCGGCACTTTGTATCTGGGTGTCATGCAGGTTTGGGGGGGCTTCATGCTGTGGCCCAGGGACAGGTAATAGTCAAGTCAAGTGAAACTATAAAATGGTGTGTTGAAAGGACTTCCTTTATACGACACTTTTTTAATTGCGGGGTCATTGCAGGTTTGGGGCTCATGCTGTGGCCATGGACAGGTCATAATCATGGTCCAGTGAAACTAAATGGTGGTTGAAAGACTCTTTTACCGGAGCTCTTTAATCTGGGGGTCATGCAGGTTTTGGGGCTATGCTGTGGCCACAGAGACATGTATAGTCAATGTCCAGTGTCAACTAAATGGGTGGTTGAAAAGACTCCTTCTTTCTGGCACATTTAAATCTGGGGGTCAGCAGGTTTGGGGCTCATGCTGCGTTTCACAGGACCAGGGAATATTCAATGTCCAGTTCAAGTAAGATGATGGTTCAAATCCATACTGCCTTTGACACTTTTTAATTCTGTGGGTGATGCAGGTTTAGAGGGGTCATGCCTGTTCTGGTTACAAGACAGGGATAGTGAATGGTGTGTGAATATTTTTTTGTGGCTTTTATAACCTAAGGTGTGTGCCTAAGATGTACACGTATCCATTTGATGTTGTGGATGTGTAATACCAGCTTCTCCAGCCTGTTTGGTGTGTAGATCATGAAGGTGTTGTTGCTACTCCCTTAGACTTTAATGGTTCATCGCTCACAATCGACACTCACTATAGAATATCTTGTCGATGATGGTCGACTATCGACCATCGACCATGTCGCATGGTCACGTAATCGTCAAACACTAGCTGAAGCTTTATCAGATTATAACATTGATTGTATTGCGAGTCCCTTAGTGGGACTGCAAAAACAATTTAAAAAGGTTAACTAAAGTTTATTAAAAATTTTGTTAATTAAAAGTTAAGTCAATAGTTAATATATAACCCATGGTTCTATTAAAACTAATGGCCCGTCCATCAAAAATCAAGCCTGTAGGTGATGTTTCTGAGAAAACAAAAAGTAATAACTATTGAAACAAGGTGTTATTAAACTTTTTTTTTTCATTAAAGGGAATCTGTCGCCAATTTTTTTTTTTTACTTATTAAATTAACGGCCAATAGATGATCCCTATTCTTTTCATCTTAGCGTTTTTATTTCACTTGATTGCACAGATTTATCAATTCAGCCATCTATATTGATTGTGGGGAAGACATTCTTGCTGTGCCACTGCTTTAACAGCAGTAAGAGAGATACTTTACAGCAGCTTCATGCACATAGGATTCTTAAGACAGATTCTGTCCCATAGACTTCTATAGAAGAGTTATTTAGTTATGCTGTGTGACCTAGGAAGAAATCCTCCCCCCTTCAGGGAGGAGGAGAGGGGGAGCATTGAGACTATCTCCTCTTGTGGACTGGTGGTTATCTGTGTTTATCTGTACCAACATTGGTGTTCCTTTAAGTTTCGGCCTGCTTTTTACTGATTAATGGTCAGATAGTGAAGCCATCAGGCGATACCTTTAGAGGCTAACTGATAATGAGCAAATGCTGAACAGCATCTCTACAACAGAAAACAGGAAGTGTCAGACGATTTATTCGGGTTAGTGGCATAAGAGGAGGAAATACTGAAATTGATATGGAAAATAAAAAAAATTTAACCAAAAAAATTCCTTAAAATTATGATTAACATTAAAATTGTGATTTAATCCAATAGTCATTTTTTGATGACACATTCCCTTTCAATGTGCTATCATTGTGCAAAACTGGCAAACATAAAAAAAACTTACACATGTTTGGTATCATCATATTTGCCTCAACACAAAGAATGAAGGTATCATGTTATTTATGTCGCATGAGACACAGCTCAAATATTGAAATTCAAAACACTAGGGTGAAATCTAGAATGATTGTTTTTCAGGGTTGGAGGGGGTTTGGATTCACCCCAGAAAGATTTATTATATAACAAAAGTTAATCAATAACTTATATGCACCCCAAAATGATGTCATTCAAAACTACGATTCATTCTGTAATAAAACAAAACCTCATACAGCTATGTAGACAACAAATGTAGAAAAAAAAATTATGGCCAATGTTATGAAGACAAACACTGCTACAAGAGACCAAGAGTTTCCCTCTCCCTTAGGACAGTACATGATTGTGATTTTATTTCTTTACCGGCCTTTTACTTGGAGATTCTGAAAGTGGCGGTAAATCCCAGGCCAAATAAGAACCTTCTGTGCCTTTCATGGGCAAAGTGGGTGCTTACTAGTGATGAGCGATTTAATCGAGAAAAGTTGAAATCGAGCCGATATTCACGTTTATCAAGTTCTTGATTCTATTTGATCTTTTCCCTTAAAATCTTATTAACAATCGTGATCGCGGATTCAGATCGCGTCATTTATGCAGCTTCCTGTACTTTTGGCGGCCAGCCAACCAGTACAGAGCACAGAGGGGGGTCAAGAACGTCACCAGTGGGGGGTGTAGAGATCTCATTGGCTGCTACAATCACATGACCCTGTTTTATCTATGTCACGGCACTTCCTGCTCGCTGCCATTAGCTTCCAGACTGTGAACAGAACGGATCGCTGTCATTCTGCTTGGCTTTTTTAAAAGCTGGCAGACACTATTTCCCAGCGTTTTCACCACGGAAAGGCTGCTAGATAGATTAGTTAGATTAGGGTACAGCAAGATTAGGCAATTCTAGATAGTTTTAGTCTGAGATTTGGATACAACTGCATTGCCCTAATCTTCCTCGGTTCAGTTTCTGAGGGGGGAGCACTTGGTTCGGGAGGCAGCTTCTATACTAGACATAACTATGTTAATCTCTCATACCAAATCACTGTGAGATAGCAGCATATTTTATTCCTGCATTGCCCTAAACTTCCTGGCAGCAGTTTCTGAGGAGGGGGGCCGCTTGGTTATGGGGCAACTTCTGCATCAGACATAAAAAATCATTGTTCTATAGAGTTTTATTCTGGAAAATGTAATTCCTTGGCCACAACGTCTGTGCTGACACGTAATATGGACAGCCAGTGTACAGGACACTTAGGAAATCAGCCCTAAACAGAAATAGTTTCGATACACAGCTTTTTGGCAGAAAACTTCATTCCATTCCCTTTATTCGCATCCAGTAGTGTTTTGTTTTTTGTTGGGGGGCGGGGACAGCTGGTGTAAAAGACCCCACTCTTCCATTTCCAAGATATTCCACAGAAAAATATCCTGTTTATAATCCTTAATGCTTGTCGCATAAGACCACATTGCTTGGCTATTCTGTAGAAAAAAGTCAATTGCTAGTCCTACTTGGCAGTTCTAAATTACAAGGACTGAAGGATGGACACTGTTGATTGGTTGTCAGAGTTGTTTCACAACACCTAATTTCATAGACATTCCGTAGAAAACATTTCTATTTCTACCCCTGGTTGTCAGTTGTCAGAAAGGACCACATTTCTTTGATAATCTGTAGAAAATTATTCTATTTGTACTCCTGGTTGTCAGTTTTTGAATAAACCCAAATTTCAAAGATATTCTATAGAAAACCTTTCTATTTCTACCCCTAGTTGTCAGAAAAGACCACATTTCTTTGATAAGCCGTAGAAAATTATTCTATTTGTTCTCCTTGTTGTCAGAGAAGACCACATTTCAGAGATATTCCATAGAAAAAAGTCTATTGCTAGTCCTACTTGGCTGTTGTAAATTACAAGGCCTGAAGCAAGAACAATGTTGATTCAGTGACACGGTTCTTCCATAAGAAGGCATTTCACAGAAATTCGATAGAAACTATTCTGTTTGTAATCCTAGTTGCCAGTTGGAAATTATAGGGATTTAAGAACATTTGGGATTTGCTATCTTTGCAGTACAGTTCTTCAATAAGAACCTTCTAGACCTTTTTAATATTTAATCTTTCTGAACATGGGGTCAAGTAGAGGTGGTAAGCAAGCAAGGAGGGGGCTAGGACATGGAGCTCGAGGTACGAGACAAGGTGCTCCTTACAGTGCTCTGGACAACATGCAAGCAAGCATATTGTCAGTTGCAGGACCATCAGACTTGTCATCGATTTGTCAGTTACCTGTGAATCTCAGTAATGAAGAGCATCGCCAATCTGTTCTTCAGTGGTTAACGCAACCTACATCCAGCAGTTTTACCTCAGTCATGGCCACAAATGTCATCATCATCATCGTCAGCATCAGTCCAGCCTGAAGTACACGCAGCCCAAATGTCAACCCATGTACAGACCACTGTGGATAATCCATGTTCTGAAGAGGTCTTTGATGACACAATGCGGTTGGGTTCAGAAGATATTTCAAAAGATCAAGGGGGCATGTCTAAAAATTTTCTTGGTCTAAGACTTTTTTTGTTGTCATAGCAAAATCAAGCGGCCCTTTATTTTTCAGAGTCTATATGAAATAAGGGGGGAAGGATTGGTTGCTAGGGCAACAAAAAAAGTTTTAAAACAAGCGTTTTCAGACAGCCCCCCAAAGGCAAAAAAAAATATTTGTCGCCTGATGCCAATCGTGATGCCCCAGAGGAAAAGAAAGCGGTCAGTCAGCAGAAACCCAAACGGCAGCAACCCCTTGCCTGCCTGTGGCTTCAGCCTTTTTCTGGGAGTAGACTGTCGGGCGAGTTCAGGGGTCCCCCCGCGACCCTAAAACCCAGGTCATTGGTGCACCTCCTCCCAGCCTGGAAAGCCTTGGCTCCACACCCTTTGTCCCGGTCATTCCGATCCTCGATCCCGGGTTCTCCTGTCCCCCACTCGCGGTGGTTTAGGGAAGGGGCCGGAAAAAAACCGCCCCCCTTTTATTTAACCTGCCTCTTCCCGATGCCCTTGCAGATCTTTATGCCATTTGCCTATTGAAAAGGTTCCAAATTTGTTCTGATTACTTTACCGACCGTTTGCCTCCTTTCCCCTTTACCTAAATCTTTCCCGCCTGTCCTGACCTTCCTGCCGCCCACGCCCTTCCCGCCTGCCCTACCAACCCCCCTCCCCATACGAGCCCCCGTTTTTGTCCACGCTACACCCGGCTCCCTCTGCAAGCAAGTACATCAGGGTAGGAACTGGAGACTCCCCCCGCAGCAAGTCCACCCCGCTTTCGGGCGGGTTGGGTGAAAACCAGACCTACTTAATTCCGCTCCCTGACAGGGCTTACCCCATCCTTGCGGTGGTCCAAAGGACCCCCCTACCTCCAACCGTGACAGTAAGACCCATAATCCCCCAAGGTGCCTCTCCCCACTTGCTGATCAAACCCACCTTGGGGCCCGGGGCCAACCCAGCGATCGCCACGGGTCCAGAAAACTCAGCCATCTCCCGCCATGATGCAGCGGCCCTGGCCCCCCGCGCAAAAACTGCATCTTTTACGTTCTTTGTGCTCCCCTGGGTTTTTCTCTTCCACCCTTTTAAGGGCTTCCTGGCGCAGCCCCTGCCCCTGTGCTCAACGGGCAACGGGCAAAGTCTTGCGTTGGGGCCAGAATTGGGTCCCCTGTTTGGTGGCCCCTCGCCTGGTGCATACCGCTTCCCCAGTCCCGTCAAACCTCTGGTGGGGCCTTCCCCCCCGTATAAGATTTTTCTACCTTTCTTCTTGGAAGAACGGGCCTTTGTTTCCCGATCGCTCTATGATGCCCTATTCCCTTTCCCCGGGAACAAACTCCTCCGGGGGCAGGGTTTTTTCTGGGTGCCTGAGGCTGGCGGTCCAACTACATCAAGGAAAATTCCAAAAGGGGGGTTTTTTTGAAGTCCTCCCCCCGGTGGAGCGGGGTTTTTTTTCCCGGAAAAAGAAGAATGGATCTCTACCCTTTTTGATTTTTCGGGGCACAAAAAGTTTTACCGTAAAAAAATCGCACCCATTCCCCTTGTAAGGGAATTTTGGGCCGGTTCGGGGGGCCCAAGTATTCACCAAATTGGGACTTACGGGGGGTTAAAAACCTCACCGGATACGTGAAAGGCGGAATGAAATCGCCTTCAATCCTGCGGTACTTCGAATCCCTTGTCAGCCCTTGGGGCCTGAAATGCACCTGCCATTTTTTCAAAAATTTGTTAACGAAAAATTTCCGGGTCTCCGTAACATGCGTGTGTCTTTAGATACATTCTGGGGTTCTCTGCTGACCTTGAGTCCCATAAAGTGCAGTGCACGGGGTCCAAGGTCAAGGGGGCCAACCCCTCTACCCCAATCAAAAAATGCCGTCCCCCCCGAAAAGTTTTTCTTTCTCAGCTACAATCATTTTCGATAAGGGTCTGAATGGACCCGCGAAGTTGTCCGCCGTCCCAGTGGCCAGCCCTGGGGGTCTTTGAGCCATACAAAGGTTCCAGGTTTTTCGCCAATTTCTAGGGGGATTCATACCACATTTTTCTCACTTTTGTATATATGGCGAAACCAAGAAAAAGGCATCCAACTTGGGCGCCACGGAAAGGGGGGGCCTTTTCTAAGTTGAATGGGCCCTTTTTCCTCTGAAAACCCATCCCTTCCCGGCCCGTATGGGGAGACCGTTCTTTTGGACGGGACGCGCCTCTGGGGGTTGGGGCGTTCTTCTGCAAAAAGGGCCCCAAAAGGAAAGACTCTAAAATGCGGGTTTTTTTTTCCAAAAACCTTTTTTGCCTCAAGAGGAACTACTCCATTGGCGATGGGGAAATTTATGGCCATCAAGTACCTTGGGGGAATGGCACTACTCTTGAAGGGGCCCGCTCCGGTTAACATCTAAACCGATAAAAAAAAAATTTTTTCTTACCCCCCAAACGGGCCCAGGGGTCAATCCACTCAAGCTCGATGGACCTTCTTTTTCCCCGGTTTTTTAAACTTTCTGATCCTTTTTCCCCCCCGCGAGAAAATGTAAGGCTGAGCTCCCCCTCCGGCCTTGATTTTTATTGGGGAAAAACCCCGCTCCAACCACATTATCCCCCCAGAACAGCTCATTTGCTGCTCCCGTAGCCCTACGACTATTAACCCCGGGAAAGGCATACTTGCCCATGCGGAAGGGGTTATTGCGGGGGGTCACTTTTTCTCGTATGGTGGGACCCAGGAGGGGAAAAGTCCTACCCCTCATCTCTCGTTTTTTGGGGCCCCCCTGGCACAAGTGTTCGGGATTTTTCGGGGAACCCTGCGTCCCCTATGCCCAAAAAAAAGCGCCTCGTCTCAAGCCAGCTGGTTCCCTTTCACCACTGCCGATCCCCCAGCTGCCAGGCCCCAATGTGGTATGGATTTTTGTCACCAATCTCCCCCCTTCCCTTTGGGAAAATACCTTATCTGGGTGATTACGGTGGGTTTCCCCCCCAAAATGTTTTTCTTTGCCCCTCTGCCTGGCCCCCTCTGTCCGCGTTCGCACCCCTATTTTTTATACACGTCTTCCGGTGCAGGGGCTTCCCCAACCATCGTTTGGGATTGGGGGGATCCAATTTATTTTCTGGTTTTGCCCCTTTGTACGCAACTCCAAGTAAAATTGGCTTCTTTTGGCCTCCCACCCTCATCCAATGGACAGGTGGAGGGGGTTAAACCAACACGGGGCACCTATCACTTTGTCTTGCCTCAGGACGTTGGTCAAAATTTGTTACCCGGGGCAGAGTTTTTCTATACTCTTTAGATTCGGTTCCCGGGGTGCTGCCCCCTTTTTCAGTCTATGGGGGATATCCCCGCCCACCCCCCCCTCTTGGGGCCCTCCAAGTCCTGCCGGGAGAAACTGGTCCAGGGCCCCGCATGTCTGGAGACAACACGGCAATCTCTCTGGCTTCCGCCCGACTAAGATGCAAGCTGACAGGGCCCAAGACCCCCCGAATTTTCCTCCGGGAGACAAAGTATGGGTTTTTTGTAGGTAATCCCTCAAGGTCCCCCGCAAAGCTTGGCCCTCGATTCTTGGGGCCATTCGGGTTTCTGCAGCGCATAAAACCCCCTGGCTTACAAACTTTGTTTCCTCCTCCATGCGGGTCCCAATCCTTTTATGTCCTTTTCTGAAACCGGTCATCCTAAAAACTTTTAGCGGGAACCGCTTCTCCTCCCCCCAGGCGACCCTCCAACGTCTTCACTGTAAAAGAATTTGGAATGAAGACGGGGAGAGGGGAAACGGTTTTTCCCATGATGGAAGGGGCAGGCCGAGAGAGGTCCTGGAACCAGAGGACAATAAACGGACCGGAGTATTGTTTTAAAATTCCTTAAGGGTAGCCAAAAGGGGGGGGCAAAGGGGGGGGGGTACTGTCAGGGGCCCCCCCACCCCCCAACCCTGCTTCCCAGCCTGGGGGACCGCTGCCCGCATGTCGGCAGCGGACGCGCTGTCCCCTGGAGCCGTTCCGGCCCCCACTTACCCTCCTGCTCCCGCGGCTCTCCTTCCCCCGGCGCGCGAACCTTTTCCCTTTTCCCAGGGGGCATAAAGTGCCGCCCCCTGTTAAATTTAAAGGGGCCCGTGCGCCGGTAATTTGGTATTTTCCGGCCCCCTGCCCTTATTTTAAACCTGCCTTTTCCTGATGCCCTTGCCGGGTCTTTTGTACCTTGCCTATTTAGAAAGGTTTCCTAAGTCTTGTTCGATTACCGTTACCGTACCTTTGCCTCCGTCCCTCCCATGAAACTTGCCGCCCGTCCTGACCTTCCGCCTGTCCACGCCACAAACCGCCCCCCTGCCCGACCAACCTGTGTCCCCGCCCTACCTGCCTTCCATTTTGTACAGCTACCCCGGGTCCTCCGCAAGCAAGTAGTCAGGGGTAGCGCCTGGACTCCTTCTGGTAAAACCCGGGCCACTTAGATTCCGCTCCCCGGCGTGGGTTACCCACGTTGGGTGGGCCAGAGGGTCCACTACCTCCAGCCCTGCAACGAGGAAGTCACCTTGATGATGTGATTTTAATGACTTTGCGGGTTCCGTGGTTTTTCAGCAGCATTTGCTTTTGCGGCGCCCACAGTGGGGGGAAAAGGGGTGTGGGGAGTGCTGTTTGGCCTCAGAAAGGGAGAGGGGGTCAACCCAAGTCCGCTGACTTAAATCCCGGACGGCCCAAAGGCAACATCAGCCTCAGTTGCCCCCTGTCGCCTATTACCACACCACCAAGACACAGCCACCCCCTTTTCCTTCAAAAATTTGACCCGACCTGTACGCGGCCCCGCTAGCACCAGCCTTCTGGACCTGGTGGGAGCATAAGAAAAGCTTTAACCCCAAACCCTCCAAAGCCAAAAACCTGAATGTCGGATTGTAGGCTCTTGGGTTAGAATGTTGCCTTTCCGATGATGGACACGGGTGGGTTTTTAACTACGGCCCTTGGCCCCCGTACCCGTTCCGAGAGGCATTTTTTTTCCCCCAAAAAGTGACCCCCAGTGTCAGAAAAAAATTCCAGCGCATTGGGGGGCACGTGCCATCAAAAATTCACTGACCACAAAATGGGGTAAGCACGGTCAAGGGTGCTACTTTCCCCGTGACAGCTCATGGGGGGGTTGGGTGGGTGTGAAAATTTTCTGGGGATGATGGTGGGTCTCTGGGCCCGGGGCACACTCTTCCACATACTGGAAATGGGTTTTTAGGTTTTTTGATCCCCCAAACCAGGTTCTCAAATGCCAAGCGGGAAAACCCGGCCATGTTTTAAATTAATGGTCTTGGAGACCGTCAACACAAGGTCAAGAGCTTGGGCCTCCGGGGCCCAATTTAACCGAGCAGTGGGTGGGTGGGGTTGCGAAACGGGAAATTCCTTTCGCCCTTAAGATCGTGGCTTGCGCACATCCCTTTGCCTGCACCTATGAACCTGGTCATGCAGAAATTTGAAAGCGCACCTGGGTCTTTAAAATGCCGCTGAGAACGGCTCGAGGTCTGACTCTCACTTCCGGCATTCACACCCTCTTGGCCCAAGGGGTGCATTGCAGTGTATTTTGGCCTCCCAGTCAACCCCTCAGTTGATGTGCAAAACCCGGAATTTCCACCCTCCACAGGCTCCAGGATTGTGGCAGCAGGAATGCCATTATCCCGTATGAAATGGGGCATGGGCCTGACAAGCAGTGGTCGGACCTCGAGGTGTTGAGCCATAGAGATGGAGGCATGGAAAAAATCTCTGTTCCATCCTTGCCCCGTTTTTAAGACCCACCAAAAAGACAGTTTAGGACAAAGCCTTTTCAAACATGACCTTGTGGTATGTTTGTTCTGGGGAAAAATGTTTTAAAAAAGGAAGGAAGATGAGGGCCATGGGGTTTGAGGAACACCCCGAAAAAAGGGTTTCCGGGAAAGGGGGGGGGGGGCCCCCTTTAAAAAAAGGGGGGAAAGATGGGTTTGGCACCCCCGGGGGGTTTTTTGGGGTTTGGCCGAAAGGGGGGGAAAACAGGAAGATCTTTTTGTGCCCCCCCGACCCGACCCTTGGAAATCCCCCGGCGCATCTGTCACTGAGTACTTGGTTCTCCCTTACCTGCAACATGATCCACACATCAAGGGCAAAAAAAAAGAAATCAGTTTCTGGGGGGCCACCCTCCTTGACCAGTTTCAAATCAAAAGCAGCAAATTTCCCTTTCCCCCCAACAAATTGAGGTAGAAAGCAGGAATTTAAGACCTTTTCATTTATCAACCGAGACATCTGTTGGTCTGTTCACTTTTTAATGTCATGGGGACAACATCGAAAGTGGGACAGCGTAAGTGGCAAGTACCCTGAGCCCCGCAGGCATTGTGGAGAAGCCTAATGGGGTTGACCTCTGAAAAAACTATTTACTACTTCAAACCCAAAAACCCGTAACGGGCCAAATCACACACAGGGGACCCCCTTAAACCTGGTCCCCGACTACCGGGGTTAAAAACAATGTTTTTGGACATGGGCCGGGCCCCAATCGACTTCTGGGTGTCCAAAATGGATGAATGGCCTGAGCTTGCTTGGCATGCCATAGAAGTGTCATCCTGCCCAACAGCCAGTGTCATTTCGGAAGGGACCTTCAGTACAGCTTGTTGAGTGATAACTGACAAATGTATCTGGCTTTCCCCTGAGAATGTGGATCATTTGACTTTTATCATAATTAATCAAGTGTGTATCTCTGATGATTTTGTTGCCCCAGTTGCCACGGTCACCGATTAGTAGCAGGTCTACCTCACAATGTGAACTACACATTCATCTTTGAAAAAGAAATGGTCTTATTGAAAAAACTTTATTCAAAATACTTATTTTTTATTGCTAATTGCATTCAGAGTGTCCAAAAGGTAATTTTGCTGGTTTTGTGGTCAGGAGACTGTAAAAGACACCAATAGTAAAGGTTTTATTGAAAAAAAAAAACCTTATTCCAATTATTAATTTCTTCTTGAAAATTTTAAGCAGTGTCAATGGTTTTGGGGTCATGCTGCTGTAAGAGATAGCAATAGTCAAGGTCCTATTCCAAAAAATCATGTTTAAAAAACTCTTTTATTCTTGCTAATTCTACAGAGTGTCGAAAAGGTAATTTTTACGGCTTTTGGAGTCATGCTGCTGTAAAATACAGCAATATTCAAGGTTCTATTCATATAAATCTTGTTTCAAATACTCATTTCTGCTTGCTAATTTTATTCTGAGTGTCCATAAGGATATTTCTGCTGGTTTCGGGGTCAGACTACTGTAAAAGGGGTGCCAGGGGAGCAAATAGGGCAGTACTCCTGTCAGTGGCCTCAATCACAAAGGGGCCCAGAGATGTTAAAAATAGGAACTAGTAATGGGTGGGGGCCCCATATTGATTTAGCTGCATGGGGCCCTGAAACAGTTAATAGATGACTGACAGCAGCCATGGCTACCACTTCACCCCCTATAACTACAGCCCTGCCAGCCCTTCCTCTTCCTCTCAGTCACAGCCACAAATATCTTCATCATTATCCTCAGTCCAAACTGAAGCAAAGACGGGCCAAATGTCACCCAATAAACAGACCCCACTGGGTAATCCATATTCTGAAGAGCCCTTTGATGACACAATACGGTTGGGGTCAGAAGGCATTTCAAAAGGTCAAGAGGCCCAAGAGGATGATTTTGTCTGCTCTGATGCCCAATCACTGATGCCCTCAGAGGAGGAGAAGATCTCTGCTAGTTTTGGGGTCATGCTGTGGTAAAAGGCAGCAATATTCAATGTCCTATTCACTAAAAATATCGTTCAAATACTTATTTCTTTTGCACATTTTATTCTGAGGGTCCATAAGGGCATCTGTGCTGGTTTTGGGGGTCATGCTGTGGTAAAAGATAGCCGTAGTCGATGTCCTATTCACTAAGATATTGGTCCAAATACTTATTTCTTGCAAATTTTATTCTGAGGGTCCATAAGGGCATCTGTGCTGGTTTTGTGGTCATGTTGCAGTAAAGAACAGCGACAGTGAATGTCCTATTCACTAAAATATTGGTCCAAATACTTATTTCTTCTTGCAAATTTTATTCTGAGGGTCCATAAGGACATTTGTTCTGGTTTTGGGGTCATGCCACTGTAAAAGACAGCAAGAGTAAAGATCATACTGAAAAAAAGCTTATTTCACATACTCATTTCAAACTTCACATGCCTCAAGGCAATCAATATGAACAGCAGTGACCGCCCTCCTTTTTCCACGTCCAAAATCAAAAGTCAGCAATTTCCTTCCACCCACTCAATTTGACAGTAGAATGCAGGAATTTTAGACAGGGCTCATTGACCAACTGAAGACATCGTCTTCACGTTCTAATGTCACGGTGGAACAACATCAGCAATGTGACAGCAGTAGAACGGCAAGTCGCAGCAGGATCAGCATTGAAAAAAATCTTGTTTTAAATAGTCAATTTCTTAGTGTGTATATTTAATCTGAAGGTCCATAAGGGCATCTGTGCTGGTTTTGTGGTCATGCTGCGGTAAAAGACAGCGATAGTTAACGTTCTATTCACTAAAATATTGGTTCAAATATTTATTTCTTTTTGCTAATTTTATTCTGAGGGTCCATTAGGGCATCTGTGCTGGTTTTGTGGTCATGCTGCGGTTATAGCGATAGTCAATGTCCTTTTCACAAAAATCTTGTTTGAAATACTGACTTGCCAGGGGTGCCAATAAGGCAGTACTCCTGTTAGTGGCCCTAATCAAAAAGGGTCCCAGTGATATGTTAAAAATAGGAAGTAGTAATGGGTGGGCGCCCCATTTGATTTAGCTGCACGTGGCCATGAAACGGTTAATAGACGACTGACAGCAGCCCTACAAGCTGAACCTCTGTGATCCTTGTTGGGATGTTCTTACTGCCACTACATATATGACATGTCCTTGGTTCCTGATGCAAAAAGTGATGGGGGTCTCCTGCCAGTTACCATGTGCCATTTCCAATACCAATGTCTTCTCATGTGTCACGAGGGCCCCGTAGCAGCTGCTACCACTGTACCTGCTGTGGCTACGCCATCCTCATGTTTTTGGTTAGCCATTGAAAGGAATGAATTATTTTAGCCTGTGAATTTTTTCTGTGACTCTGAGAGCCTAATTGTCTTGCCTAAGATGTACGATGTATCCAGTTTACTGTTATGGATGGTAAGTCAAGCTTCTCCTCACCTGTTTGGGTCTAAAAATTAACCTGGTCATCCTCTACCATTGACTTTAAAGGGAATCGACGATCGATCAAGATCGTAAATCTATAATCGGCGCAATATTTTCCAAAATCGGCAATCGCCTACATTGCAAGATTTTATCAGCAACGTGAACTGATCGTTCATCACTAGTGCTTACAAAGTGTTAGAGGGTTTAGTGAGAAGCTTGCAGGAGAGAATACTGAGGGAGATACAATCTGAACACTGCAAGATTTCTGTGCTGTCATTGTCGTAAATATCCCACCATTTGTGTGATAATAAAGAATAGAAGGGGTGGATTGACAGTTTGGCTTTGTGGATCTCTGCACTAGGATCTCACAGTTCCCTCTACTACCCATGTCATCAATTTCCCCAGCTGCAGTTTGGTGTTTAGGGGAATGGGCAACATATTCCACTGTATGCCTATAAAGTAGGATACAATACAAGCTACCATTAACCCCTTACCGACATATGTCTTCCAAATGGGATGTCACTGTTTGGACATAAGCTGTCCAAAAGGTGAAGTCCAGCAGTAGCTGTGAGGACAGCGCTGCACTGGAACCAAAGTGAAGGGAGAGGGTATAACTTTTTTTAAATTTTTACATAGTCACTAGTATGATAAAAATATATATTTTTTAAATTAGTTGGATAACCCCTTTAAGGTTTTAATAAGTTTTAACATTGTAGTTGTAAACTAAAGACCAGAAAAGTTGAGTTTAGTGAAGTTACAAATAATGTTGAGCGAACAACAAAAAATTCTAGTTCGATAAGAACCTCAAACTTTTGTGAGTTCGGTTTCGAAGTTCTAAAAAAGTTCTAGTTCGATTAGAACCTCCAACTTTTGTGAGTTCGGTTCGAAGTTCTATGCAAACTTGAACTTCAAACCCAATTACACTCTATGGGAGAAGATGTTCTGGTTAATTTCTTTACCTATACAGGTAAGGAGAGGCTGGAATCACCATCCATAACAGTAAACTGGATACGTGGAACAACTTAGTGAAGATAACTTGTCTCTAAGGCCATGTTCACACGGATTATTTTGGGACGGATTTGGTCCCATATTCCGAGCCGTACTGCGCGAAATACGGCGCAAATCCGTCCCAGTCATTACGGTAATCCACAGAGAACTATGGATTCCGGCTCTTCTCCCCGCTTATGAAAGACAGTGAGCGGGGAAAAAGTGACATGCACATTATCCCGGCGGGATACGCGCCATGGATAATGGTTGTCTATGGGGCATGTGAGCAGCCCCCTCCACCCCGCCCCATCCCCGCTACATGGCAGCCGACATCATTGCGGGAAAAATCCGTCCCCGCAATTACTCCGGCAATAAGCCGTGTGAACATAGCCTAAAAGGGACAGAAAAAAATTCAGAGGCAAAAATAAAAATTCTTTCAATAGTAACTAAAAAAGATGAGGACAGCTTGCAATCAGGGGCGTGCTATAGGGGTGCAGCGGTAGCAGCGCTAGGGGCCTGCATCCCTGGGGGAGCCCAAAACCCCCTTTGACACTAGGAGATTTGGAGAGGGTGGTTTACAATTACAAAACTCCAAATGCAAAAAAAACTTTTGAGCAGAGTATGATTCGCAAACCCAAAGCACTCTGATATATATATCCATGATTGGGTTAGGTGTTATGGACCCTGAAAATGTCCCCAAATAAAAGCTTCTGGGTTTGGGAAAAAAGATGCGTTTGCAAAAACCAAACCCCCCTAACTATTGAGTTATGGAGGGAAAATGCTATTAAAAAATTAGAGCAATTGACAGTCAGAGAGGAGCTAAAAAATGGATTCCCAAGGCAATCACTGAAATTATTTAACATGGTCATGTGTTTTAGCAGCCAATGAGGCCCTACATCAGCGTGCTTTTTGCCTTTTGTGCTCTGCCTGTTTGGTGACCCCAAAAAGTGCGGAAAGGTGATTGGATGGCCCAAAAAGTCGCTGAAATAAAATAAAAATGGCGTGCGAAAATAGAACTGAACTTTATTGAACAAACAGTAAATGTTTTTGAACAGTTCTATCAACACTAGTAACAAACCCAGGCAGGAATAAAAACCTTGCTGGTTTTTTTTACAGTACCTTGGAGTAGAATATAATTTTATAAAATTAGTCACATTGATAAAAAGATAGGCATGGACTTTTCCTCGTATTCTAATTCCTTACAATTTTGTCTCTTACTTAAGTATCTTCCAGACCTTCTTTTTCAAAGCCCACAAAAGTGATGAGCGATTAATTGTGTTAGGTGTGGTAGTGGATCCCTGGCCCCCACAAGCGATGTTTTAAGCCACGCCAGGGGAAAGGAAATCTAAGTAGGTCCCGTTTTCACCGAGCCCGCCCCAAAGCGGGATGGCTTGCTGCGGGGTTTTACCAGGTCGCTCCCCTGACGTGACTTGCTTGCGGTGGCAGCCGAGGTGTTGCGTGGTACAAAAACGTGAAGCAAAGGTCGTAGTCGGGGGCAAAAGGTCGGACAGGCGGCAAGGTTGGGGTCAAAGGGGCGGAGGCAGAAGGTTGGTACACGTAAAAGGAACAAAAAACACAGGAAGCTTCCTCTCAGGCACAAGGCACTTCGATTGGGCAAAGGTGCGGGGAAAGAGGCGGGCTAAAATAGGGACCGTGCCCGGTTTTAAAAAACCAATCACGGCGCACTGTCCCTTTAAATTTCCCGGCAGTCCCGCGGTGCGACTAGAGGGCGGGGTTTGCCCCCGGGCCCCGGCAGCAGGAGCGGCCCCAGGACGGGCCAGGAGCGTGGAGGGTAAGGGTTTTCCCCGGGACAGCCGGGGGTCCCGGGCCCCCCAGCACGGGCGGGGCACCGGCCGCGCGGGGTGCTGCGGCGTTTTGCGGGTGTCCCTGGGACCCGACACGAGGGTCCCCAGGGAACCTTTAACACTTTGACTTTCATCGGGTCGATTTTGGTTTGGAAATTATCAATAAGATATCCGTTTAGTCGATAATAGTTATCCCCGAGGCCCCAAAAAACCCTTCATTTTTACACCCAAACGGGGATGGAGAAGTGGAATTTAACATCCACAACATAAAATGGATATGTGCACATCTTAGGCAACACCTTGGTTATAAAAAGCCACAAAAAAAACTCACAGCCCTTCCCCATATCCTGTCTTGCCCCCACAGCAGGGGACCCTTAAACCTGCATGCCCCATAAATTAAAAAGTGCCAAAAGGCCCCAGTATGAATGCCCCATTTTTACTTGAACTGGCATTGAATATCCCTGTCCTGGAACGTGCATGGCCCCAACCTGATGCCACAGATTAAAAAGTCCCGGGAAAAAAAAGAGTCTTTCAACCCCTTTTAGTTAAACTGGACATTAATATATCTGCCCTGTCCGGTATGACCAAAAAAAATTTTGCCCCACAGTTTAAAAAAGTGCGGGGAAAAGGAGTTTTAAAAACCCCACCATTTTAGTTGAATGGACTTGACTTCCCTGTCCTGGACCGCGTATGCCTTAAACCTGTCTGCCCCCCCAAATTTAAAAAAGTGCGGGAAAAGGGTTTTAAACCACATTTTAGTTTCCTGGACATTGACTTCCCTGTCTGTACACAGCATGACCCAGACCTGTTTCCCCCAAAAGATCACAAAGTGGCCATGCTTTTTTGTTCGTGACTTTTCATTTAGTATATTTTTTGGTAACGACATTTTTTTTACAAAAATTTATTTTTTAGAATTTTTATTTTAGTTTTACATTTTTTCATTTTGCTTTTTTTTAAAGTGTGATAACATAAAACTAACCCCCCTGCAGTTTTTAAGGGTTTTTTAAACATGAAATGTGTTAATTCGTCCGCACACCCCAAAATTAAAAAAATTGTCCTATTCACCCCCCAAAAATGCTTTTGTTGAGAAGACATTTGCCCCCCTGACTTTGAGAGTGATTAGCAATCAAATTAAAAGGTTTCATTTTTCCCTCCAAATCCTTCTTCAGTGTTTGGGGAAAACTCCCCTGGAGATCAAAGTGTGACCCCATAGTGACCCCACTATTGAAAGTATTGAAAAGTATACGAATAAAAGGTATTTTTTGGGCCCCATAAAAACTGGTGACCAAAATTGCTGGATTCAAAAATTTAACTGTAAGGTACCCTTTAAAACAGGCTGGGGGGGGAAAAAAATGAAAAAAACGTACTGAAATTATGGATAATAAAAGGTATTTTTGGCCTATCAATTACCTATGGTGATACAAAATTGCTGGATTCAAAAAATTTTTTGCAAAGGGGGCTCTATCAAAAAAGTGGCCCGCGCCAAAGGAAAAAAACGTATCTGAAATGTATTCAGATTTAAAAGGTATTTTTGGCCCTATTAAAAAAGGGTGGGGCACAAAATTGCTGGATTTAAATTTAATGCAAGGTACCCCTATAAAAAAGCGGCTGGGCAAAAGTGAAAAAACACGTATCTGAAATGTATGGGTAAAAAAGGTATTTTTGGGACTATCAATTACCCCGTGGGGACTACAAAAAAGCGGATTCAAATTTTCTGCGTGGCTCTATCAACAAAACTGGCCCGCGCCAAAGTGAAAAAAACACGTTCTGAAAAGTATACGGATAATAAAAGGTAATTTTGGAACCCATCAACCGTGGTGAATACAAAATGCTGGATTAAATTTAACTGCAAAGGGGGCTCTATCAAAAAAGTGGGCTGGGCAAAAGTGAAAAAAAAACCCCTTTGAAAAGTATATGATAATAAAAGTGGAGTTTTGCACCTAACAAATGACCCGCAGTTACTAGAAAAAAATCTGTATCCTAATATAGTTCGGCTGCCCAAATCCCAAATAAAATTTAAACAGAAAACTGTTAATAAAAAAAGCTTTGCAATGCAAATGTCTACACTAAGTCTGGGTGCACGATATCCGTATTCTTTAAAAAGGGTTGTTCCCCCCGTGATTTTTCGCGGTAGATGCTCTTTAAAATTTTGCCTAATACCTAAAAACTGCAAATCTCTGACTAACTAAGTTCTAAGGCCACAGCTAAAAGTAGAGCTGTCTCTGGGAACAAATAGAAAAATTTTGCTGAGTGTTTGCCGAGGGGAGAGCGCACGTCCTACTCCCTTTAGATACTTCCACATGATCATGAACGGAAGGGGTGTTCTTGTAAAAAGAGGTCATGGATTTTTTCCCGCCAATCGAACCATACACATCCCAGTCATGAGTCGCACACACTCTCACCCTGCTCTATTTTTGTAAGGATTTGTGGCCCCCAAAATGACAGGGAACGCGAAAATGGCCAATATTTTGTTTGCACAGTTTTTAACTAAATTATCGCGTGTCTAAAAAATTTATCAACGTAAAATACCGTGCCGATTTAAACTTTGTCGATAATAACGTCAAAATACCCACAACACAACGAGACAAGTTTATATCTAGGTTGTAAAAATTGCTGTTATATGCATTTAAAGGTTTATCCTTTGTATGTTTTATTTAAAACATTTTTGTACTATGATAAATTTTGGGTAGTTAAAAAATGCGTCTCAAAAAAAACCTATAATTTTGAATCTGGGGGGAGATCTCTTTTCAAAGGGTTGTCCGCGCCTTCACAGAGAAATCAGAAAATAACATTGCAGTGAGCCTGTGTAGTTATTATAACTCAGTGTTTGAATTTTTCTAGGTTTTAAACATAAAAATTAGTGTAATTTAAAAGGGAATATGTTTTTCAAAAATTTTTTTAGAAAAAATAAATTAACAAGGATTGCCCCTTTTTTATGCTTTGGGGAGCAATTATGCTATTCAGCTGGAAGTTTTTTTCGTAATTCTTTTGGGAGCTTTATCTCTGTCTTTAGTTTTGTTTTTGTTTTTGTTTTTTTCCTTCGGATAAAGATCAATCATTAAACTTGGCGGAAATGTTGATGATTCTTAATTGCATTTTTGGGGGGTGTGCTTTAATAAAATTTCCCTTTAAAACTTATTTTTGTTTGATTTTAAAGAAATTAAAAAAATTTTAACTTTGATAGATAAGCCTTATTTGGGGCCGCATAGTCTTAGGTGTTTGTTTGTGCAGACTTTTTGGAGGCAAATGAAGTATGTGGGAGGTGGGGCTTTAACCCCTTTTTTGATCTGTTAAGACCTTTCCCCCTTTTATAATGTTTGGGGTTTTGGGCCATAGCTAAACCCCCCCGCATTGTAAAGTGCTCGGGGGTATGTTGTTGTGATATAGATTTTAAAAATTATTGTCTTCTTTGCCCATGATCAGGAGACATGACAACAGTCATCCCCGAAACTTTTATCAACTTTTGAGGTTTCATCTGGTTTTAAAAACTTGGTTTCCCCCCCCTAAGTATTTTGGAGACTTTTAAATTTTTTTCTCCAATCTTCTAAAAATGCCCTAAAACTCAATCCACTCGTAAGGAATTTTTCCACTGAAAATAATAAGGAGGTCTCCATATCAACACTATGATGTATCCATTAGGCATATATGAAAAGGCCACTTTCTAAAAACTTCCTCTTATAAAGGTAAATCTAGAAGTTCAGAGATAAGTCAATTACAAAAAAAATTAAATGCCCTCATATGAATTTGATTTAGAACTCAGACGGCTTAAAATTTCTTATTACTGGCTATATAATAAAACTAGCTAACAAGCTCAAATCACAGTCTGCTAAATCAAAGACTTCCTTTTTGTTTGACAGGAGCAGGAAGGGCGTGCACGATCTACAAGGTATAGCGGATGCATTTGCAGATTATGATAACGGACTGTATAATTTGAAACAGTATCCCAATACCCCCCAACTGACCACTGCTGTGATAGAAGATTTTATATCCCCTAAAATCTCTACTGGGCTAGTAGGGAAAACATCTCTCTCCTATTTGCCCACAGAACCTGATTTTTGCCTGCATCCAAGGTATATCATTAGATATCAACTTAACAAATTGGATAGACAAAGGTGTCTGTACTGTTAAGTATATTAGCTCCACAAATTTCCTTCAACCTTTTTAGCTGGATTAAAGAGACCTGTCAGATCCCCAATAAAGACTTCTATAAATATCTCCGCATGAGATATTTTTGTCTTCCTTTGACACAATGCAGAAACCCCTTCTCCCTTTGAATTGTATTTAATAGCCTGAACAAAATACAAAAGGGCATATCATTGTGCTACAAAGCTGTTTTGCCTGACCCACCCCTACATGACCTTTCATTTGTAGTGAATTGGAAACAAGATTTTAACACTTTTTTCTCCGTCAGACAGTGGGGATTTATTTTTACTCTGAAGGTTAAAGCTTCTAAGTGTTTAAATCATTTGGAAGCACTTTGTAAAACTACTATACAGATGGTAAATGACTCCTTTAAGTCTTTCAAAGATGTTTCAAACCCATTCTAATCTGTAGGCAGTTTAACCAGGAAGTGGCCTATTGCATATTTACTGGTAATGTCAGTCTGATAAGCCATTTTGGAATTCTGTACATCAGCTGATTGAAAAGCTTCTTGGAAATGTAGACAATTCATTACCAGCTATGGCCCTACTATCTATTGGCCTTGAAAACCTATCTTTACCCCAGGGCCGCCCTACAGAGGGTACAACCCGTACACCTTTACCGGGCCTGGGGAAATAAGGGGCCCGCTTCAAGCTGGCCCGCTTATTTCATATTGTGCTTTTTTTTCCCCCACTATAAAGCACGGCGCAGCGACGCGCTCTACATAATGCCTGCATGGTGCCGGCGGCGGCAAGTGTACAGTGTGTCAGGGGGGGCCTCCCCTTCCCTGTGGCCCTGCCCTGCGCTCCGCCTCCGCTTCGAGTTACAATGCTGCAGTCAGCACCAGCGGGGCGGAGCGGAACGGTGCTTGGAGCGATGGAGTGCCCAGCAACTAGCAACTGCAACAGCGCTGAGCGCAGGCATTAATACACCACCCGATGGACTGAATGAACACCGAACAATGCATTACTGACACTGAAGCCAGGCTCCTCATTTAAGCAAAGGCGATCTGGATAAGCTACAACGCCCCACCTCACTCCATCAAATTCCCAATGCTATCCATTCATTATGTATGAGAAAAACAAGTGTCAGGCTGTCTAAATAACTCCCATGCATTAAAAAAAAATATAGAATAAATGAGAATGTTTCTGGTCTAAACCTAATAAACTTCCTACATTCTGTATCTCTACTAAGCCTTTTCCTTAAAATTATTGTTATATTTCTGTACACACATGTTCTACATTTTTGTAGACGCCTCGTTTCTATGTTTATTCTTTAGGTAAATAGTTCATATTTTTCTTTATTCTACATACTAGACAAATCAGCAGTATATTCACTAACTTAGAGATAATTTATATATGCAATATATCTCTGTTTTCTGTACTAGACTTCTCAATTGTTATAAATCCTTTATATCTTGTATAAAATTGACTGTATCTACTAACTGACCATTTTACTGTATAAGAATTTCTATGCTGAATCTTCGTCATAAGATAATTTGGTTTATACTTTTGAAAAACTTTCAATAAAAATGTTTATAAAAACACTTAGCTTTCAATCTGGCTCTCCCCCTTGTCATAGATTGGAGCTGGGGCTTAAAAATGTGATCATCTGTAGATCTTAGTAACACCTGCCACTTCCTAGATTTGCAATACCTCATAACAATTTTTGGTAAAATAATGTTAATGTTGTGGAGTGTATATTTTATATTCAGCTGAAATCCCATTTTTGGTTTCTTAGTTAAGCTATATTGATAGGCCAATAGCCATCCATTACTGATTTAGTGTACAAGCAGTTTAAGAAAGTAAGTTGGATACACATAAAGGCTTTTGCTCATGTATTCACAACAAACTCTTGGAAAAGTTATTTTAGGGAAAAATCCATTGCCCCATGGGGGCATCATATAGAATACTTATTTGCTTCATTTGGAATATGAACCATAACGACTGCTGTGCCATGTGCATGACTACTCAGTCTCTAATTATAACAACTTCCATTTCCATTGTTGACTTTAACCCCTATACCCCCCTCCGCCGGGAGCCAGTTTTGGCCTCACCTGACAGACCATTTTGTTAAATCTGTCATGTGTCATTTTAGTGAGAAATAACTTTTTGTGACACATTAACCTAACCATGTGATTCAGAGATTGTTTTCTCGTACACATTTTGTTTTGCATTTAAGATAGTAATAAAGATTTTGGTCCAAAAAATTGCTTGTTATATTTGTTGATCGAAATATCAAATTATCATGAAAAATAGGAGAAAAATTCATACTATACCAGATTTCATTCAACTATTCAAAAAATTCTGCATGTAAGACATGATATAGTTATTCCACATCCAAAATAGTTTATAACTAGCATCAACCATATGTCTGCTGTTAGTAAGGCATAAATTTTTTTAAATGTTATTTTTATTACAACATTAGGGGCATAGACAATGTAGTGTAATTTTCAAATTTCACAGAAAATTTGCTATTAAACTCATTTTTATTTAGGACCAGTCCAGTTACACACGTGAGTTTGATTGATCTGAATGTTAGATACCCCCATAAATGACCTCATCTAAGAACCTACAACAACCCCTTAAGGTATTCAAAACCGCATTTAGGAAGTTTATTTTAACCCATTATGAGTAATTAAAAAGCTAAGTGGAAGTGAAATTTCAAACTTTCACTCTTTTGCAGATTTTAATTTTTATTAAATAATTATTGACAAGAATAACGGTAAATTAGATCCAGGGAAATCAACTAATATGATTCCCCAGATTCTGCTGTTTTCAGAGAAATCCGAATGTGAGCCCTAAGTGCATTTTTTGGCTCAACCACCACAACCCCAGAATAGAGGAGCACCTACTGATTCTGGCCTGCTCATATGTTTCATTAACATATTTTTATTATAGGGGCCATTTCAGGTTTTGGCGGACATCCTAAGGTTCAAAAAACTTAATACATACCTCTAAAAAGCACCCATAATGTAAAACTAGAAACCCCTTTACTGGAATATATCCAAAGTGTGTGAGTATACTCGACCCCAACATGTGTTCACAAATTTTTGGCGTTCAGGGGCTTCTGAAAATAAAAAAATATATATTATTTTTCTTCCCAATAATCTGGTCAATTTTAAGTCTGAAAATTTTAATTTTTACAAGGAATCTTGGAAAATAAAGCCCAACATTTTTTTTTAATAAAATTTACAGCAATTTCTTCCAAGTTCAGTCAATACCCTACATGTGGGTGTAACTGCTGTTTGGAGGGGGCGCCATGGCAGGGTTTAAAGAGAGGGAGTGTTATTTCTGGCTTTGATGCATAGAATAATATTGTTGGGCCATTGTCGCAACTGCAACGCCCCCCCAAATACTAAGAACAGGTGAAACCTTCCCCAGAAGTTGCCCCATTTGAATCCAACACCCCTCAGGATCCCTCATCTAAGGGTGTATTTTTGCATTTTGGTCGCACAGTGTGTCCTTATTTATTTTAATTTAGCATTGGAACCATGAAAATGGTGGGGGGGTTGGAGGGGGAAACAAATACGCAGTTCCGCCATTGTTTTGGGCTTTCCATTTTTAAGTATTCGCCATGCGGGATAAATGAAATGACGGAATAACTTTACTATGGGGGGGGTCGGTAAAATTACAATGATAAAAATGTTGATATAGTTTTTTAATGTTTTATTACTTTTACACAATAGAAGCGATGGTTTATAAAAAGTTTCGTTTTTTTATGTGTCTCACTATTCGACAGCCATAGCTTTCTTAATTTTTTATCATACGGAGCTGCTTGTGGGCTTGTTCATTTGACGAGAATGAGTTGATGATTTTATGTATAAAAGTCACCATTACGGGGGCATCATGTATAAACTTGTTGATCACTTTTTATTATAAGGTTGTTTTGTGAGGCATTGTTGTACAAAATACGAGGCAATCACTGGTAAGTGTATTTTTTTATTTTTTATTTTTACAGCGGTCACGTGCGATTACATGACGTGCTAGTTTTAACTCATCAGGTTTGATGAACGATTACAAAGCGATACTACTAGAGATGGGCGAATCTGATTCTAACGAAGATGAATTCGTTTAGAAATTTCAGGAAAACTTCGTTCTGTAACGAATCGCACTTTGGGTGATTCGCGGGAACGAAGTGTGCTTTACATTATAAAAATGGCTGCGGCCACATGGCGTTACTTGGGGCCAAAGGCACTCTTGGGAGGAAGAAGGGCATAGCCTGGCAGTGACAAGTGCAGAGATGAAGCCAATCAGTCAGAGACCCGCGGGATTCGTGAGTACTTCACCCGCACTCTATATAAGACCGAGCAGCAGTGGCCGGCTAGGGAGCACACACTCCAGTCTCTACTGTACGAGAGGGTAAGGTGCAGCTGCGGAGTGAAAAGCGCTTTCTGAAAACTGATTTATTACACAGCGATTTTTGTGGGGTGTCTCCAGCTTGTCTCAGAGACTGTTCTCTTGAATGTTCTATTCTGATTTTTTGGGTTATTGATCTGAAATCCAGTGATGCGTTCCACTGCAGCTGATATACATTCAATACAAGTGGGATCTAAGCCAGTTTCCTGTTGTATTCATTAAAGAAAACAGCGTTTTTACAAATACAAAATACCACTATCATTTTTTGCTGCTCAATCTATTGGCGCAAGTTTACATCAGGGTTACGTTAAGGCGGTGTTTGCTGGTGTGCTGACTAAAAATAATCCGTCTTTTTCACGCCAAATATATATTTTTTTTTTGGGTAGACCTCATTCACAAGCAAAGGATTAATTACAATTTAATCTCTTGTTGTGTGGCGTAGAAAATACTCCATTGTAACACGCTACAAACGCTACTAGTTTTGTGGTGCCTCAATTCTATTGCGCAATTTACTATACCAGTGGTTAATTAACGTTGTTTTTTATGCTGGTGCTGCTGACCAAAAATAAACCGTCTTTTTTTTTTCAACCAGCCAAAAATAATATATTTTTTTGGTAGCCTAATTACACAAGCTCAATGGTTAATTACAAATTATCTTACTCTTGTCTTGCTGCCTGCCGCGAGTAGAGTTCAAGACAAACATCTACGCACCCATTGTCACCTAACCACACGCTACCATAACAAGCTAGCCTACACGCACTTTTGAGATGCGCGTGTAGCGCGCTCAACGCTTCTAATTTCGCAAGCCAGCAAATTCTCTTACCTTCACCCACCAACTGACGCGGGTTACAATCTTAAAGCAGTCTATCCGTTTTGAGGCTGAGCTGAGTCAGAGCTACGAGACACAAAAATAAACACCAAACCGTCTATTATTTCAACAACAGCCACAATATATATTTTCTTCTTTGGCTAGCCCTCACCCTAATTTCACAGTGCCAAAACAAGTCTAATTAACAAATTTTACAATCTCTCTCTCTGTTTGCTGTGCGCGACATAGAAAAACATACCACCCTTGGAAACCACGCTACACAAGCGCGCTACTATTTCTGCGCGTGCGAGTGGACCTAAATCGGTGGCCTCCATATTCTCTATTCGCGCAACTTTACCATCCAGGGTTAATCTTATAGCCCGTATGTTTCTCTTGCCTGCTCGTGCGCCTGCGACAAACAAATAAACCGTCTTCTACTCACAAAACCGCTCGCAAAAATCCCTCGAAAATCTATATCAAACACTTTTTCTCTTCTGAGATTAGCACTAATTCACACCCAGCCGGAAGCGGCGTTTCATAATCAAGCCTGATTTGTGCTTCTTTAACATCTTTAACGAAATCACATCACAGAGGCTAGCTGGTAAAACTAGACCCACATACAAGCGAGTCAAACTTCTTTTCCCTGCGCCATTTGTCGGCACAGCGCAACCTTTTATATCCAACGAGGTGTGTTACCCCACAACGCTTGCCCTTTTACTGGGCGGTCTTCCATTTGGATCGTCCAAAAAACCAGGGTGTATATTCTATCATAATACAAGATACAGCTTCATAAACTCACCAAACACGTGCTCCGCGTACACATTAACTAGAGTATCTTCATGCAAACAAACCAAGTCACAATAGTCTCCAGTCACCACTTGCGCAGCTAGGTGCGGCAGGCCTCCGCACTGACACAGCGAAAGTGTGCAGTGGCACAAACATTTCCTGCAAGAACGGGCCCAGGTCGCAGCACCGCAAGGGAGACGTCGCAGCAGGGTCCACTCGTTTGAGGCCACAACTGCCGCTGTTCTATCTAGCGAGGCGAGTGTTGTTCAGCAACCCAAGGGTACTTGATTGTTGACTAGGTCATCCTCTTCCTCCCAGGAATGACATCTGACAAACCCCAGCCAAGAGTCGGATAGGGAACCCTCAGACACAACACTTAGATGGCATGGCCCGGGAGCAGGGTCGGCGCCCACGCCCCGTCCTCAGCCCTCCTCAGTCCGCATCCCAAGTTCCCATCAGCAGGTGATCTACTATGTGGTCCTTGGGCTCAGCGCCACTATATAGCGAGGATGAACAATTTTGAGGATGAGCAGACTCCACAGCTACTTTGGCACGAAACAATATGGGCCAATATCCCCCAAGCTTCTTCGCCAACGTAGGCCGGCAACGCGAGTATAGATTGCGCCGCGAGTAGTGTGGCATGGCGGCATTGTCCACTTCAAAGCAAGTACGCGGTGACAGAGGCGTCTCAGCAGCCCCTCGCGCAATCTAACCCAACGACCGGTGACTGAGACACTTCATGTCGACCGATGAAACACCAATACGAAGACCGCTGCTAGCTGCGACCCGCCAGCCAGCACATTGGCGACAGCGCTGCGGGTGAAGCAACAGCGGGCTTCATCAATCCGTCAGGACGCAACAGCGAGAGGCTCGTCATGCCTATATGCTCGACAGGCAGCCGTACGCACGCCAACACGCTGTGGAGGTCTTGTCGCGTCGGCTAGCGCCAGAGTGAGAGTCAGCATAGTCGCTCAGCCACGCCACGTGTGAGGCTCGGCGGAGCCAAGCGCCGGTCCACACGGGGATATGAAAAACACCGGCTTCGTAGCGCGCTGCACAGGTCCAAAACACACGTACATGGCAGCGGCACCCACAGTGGCGGCGCCAGCGCGTAGGCAGACGGCGGACAGTAGTCACTCAGTGCGATGAGCGTTGGCGTAAAATCAGCTACTCGCTGTGTGGCAGTTCTTGCTAAACAACGCAGAGGAGCCGAATATGGGTACTATATGTAGAATCTGAGGCAGAAAGTGAAGCGTGGCCAGGAGCTAAACGTGGCCACAACGGCCCTTGCGTCACTACAATGCAGCGTCACATCCCGGTGGCCTGGGAGAAACGTGGCTCAGATGTGGTGGTCCATCATGACGCTGCAGCAGCAGCAGGGCGAGGCCATTCTGTGCAACGCATTCCATTTCAAAGGCATGCCCATGTCAAGGCTCCACCACCTCTGCAGAAGGCAGCTGTTCTCTTGACCATCCTCCCCGGTGTCCATGATGCTCCTGCTGCTCCCGCCTACACATGGGGCGCCAGCAGTCGTTCAAGAGGCGATTGAGTAAGAGAAGACAACAACATATGCGTCCCAAAACAACCATCCTAAAGGTGCAGCAGCTGACCGTGCTCCTGTCCAAGTTGTTGGTACTGCATGGTCCCTCCCTTTCCAAATGTGGACTCTGCATCCATTCAGATACTAATGGCTTGTGGCCGAGCCGAGATGGAGAAGTTCCAAGCCGTAATTTCTTTCCAAAAAGGCAGTACCCAGGCACTTTCATAAATATGTAGTAAACAGAACGAGTGGGTCAGGTCCTTGAGCTTATCGGATTTGTTCAAGGTCACACGGCAGCGCTGACAGTCAGAGCTGCTGTAACTACCGGTTCAGTGGCAGTACATTCTGTCCATTCACACACGGCCCCAACTGCGGCTGCGAGACATGTGCCTTCCTGCGACTCCCAGTGCACACCAACAACTTCTAGCGCGGTACAGGACAGACAGCCATGCGCTTTCCCGCTCCCCTCCACGCTTGTCCAAACACCCTCGCTGCCACACCTTGCCTTCTCCTGCGCCAATGGTCTCCGCCTCATACTCCTCTCTCCACCACACCAACCCCACTATCTCTGTCCTCCACAAGTACTGCACCATCATTACCACTATGTGCTAGGGGCCCCAGACAGAGTGTACCACGCTCAAGTTCTTTCTACACCCTTACCTTCGCTCGGCGGAACGAAGTTCATTCACAAGTGGGAGTTAAACTGAGCTCCCGCGTCATGCAGCAAGAAATCGATGTGTGGCTTCTACCTTTCTTCTCCTGCGCCACCTGCAAATCGAGGACCCCATGTGACGGACAATGGAGAACATGGTAGTCCGCTAGCTTGCACCGAGGAGGGATGGTCGCATGCGCCCGCATGGCGCACAGTGTTCAATCTGTGTTGTAAAAAGGGTTCTGAAGTCTTCACCGATCATTCAGGAACATTCTGAAAATGGCCAGGAAACTGTTCAATGCACTTTATCCATTCGTACAAAGCCCAGAAACAACCTTCTCCTCGAGTTGCGCGGGCAGAACTGCCTCCCCCTACACGCTCTGATATGCCGATGTTTCCACCCCGCTTGGAGATTCCAGCCTTGCACATGTTGGACCGACTGTATGAACAGAGAAAGGCCAATTACAAACGATTTTTTGATGAACCAGGCAGACAGTATAAGTACTCCCCTGTGTAACTTTTGATGTCGCCAGTGGCAGCTCATTCGTGACACCGTGCCGTTTGTTGAGAGTCCATTCGAGGAGGCCGACGTTATTTGTCAGTCGCCAGGAACTACGGATGAATAACGTCATTCCACATCACACTGCTCATGTCCTGGAACAAGATGCTGAAACAATCTGGTCTGGGCATGGGACAGAGATGTGGCGACTACATCTCTGGCCACATGATATCCGGGTGGGGACTGAAATGGAGGAGGATGAGAGGAGGACACTGGAGTCAGAATCATTGTTTGGTGAAAATGAGTGGGATTTCTAAACCCAGGTGACACAGAAAGAGGAGGAGCAGGAGCAGCTGGATGAGGTGGATGAGATGAGAAGACGAGGCAGATGACTCCCAAGCACCGTGGCAGTATACAGTGGAAATGGGAGGAGTGAGCCCCTCAGGAGTCACTTGTGCATGATGTCCCGCAGGCAATGCCTATGTGCTGGCTATGTGACAGCCGAATAGATCAGCCAGCATCCGGCAAGGTATGACTTCTGTCTCCACCCTATTGGACCCCGTCGCCTAAACCGTACCAAATGGGGAGCCTTTTCCCAGCTCATAGAGAGGGAAGAACAAACTCAAATACTATAGGGAATCCGAATCCGTAATCAGTGGCCGCTGCCTATGTGCGGCATCGTCCCTCCTCTGACAGGTCTGACCGGGGGTCCTCAGGCGCTCCACATGTCACTACAGGCCGAGCGGTGCTGGGGAAGGTGGGGGGTAGAGCAGTACCAGCTCCATCAGCAGTAACCTAAGTCCTGGAGTCCACTAATGATAGTGAGCACGATCTTCCTTCACACCGCCTAGTGAAGTGAGATGGCAGTCACCACGCAGCAGCAGCAGCAAGAGGACATGGAGCATTCCCTGAACCAACAGGTTTGAGGGGCCTACTTTGGAACAGCCTCTGCCACCATAAAACCTCCAGTTAAGAAAGATTCCCCGCTGGACTACTGGGCAGCCAAACGGATGTGAGGCCAGCAACATGCCGAGTTTGCATGTATAAGCTGTCCGCCCGGCCAGTATGGGTGGCATCCAGAGCTGGGTGTTCAGTGCGGCGGGGGCCATCGTTACCCCAAGGAGAACTCCCCCCGCTCTGTTCCAACACATCCAGGGAAAATGCGATCTTCTGACCCGACCCTGACCCTTTTGGTCAAGATGAATCAAGTGCGTGGAACGCCAGGATTTCCACACATACAACCAATCCTTATGCTCAGTCTGGTTTCAAACTACCTGCCTCACAGCCACTATTCTGATGCCAAGGCCACCCTACCCCGCCCTGATGCCACACATCTGCTGATAGTATTTCTTCCATCTTGCCTACCTACCGTCTTTAACAGGGACTGGTATATGCCACCCACCTCAACACTGTGTCATTGTGCCACTCTATGTGCTCGATAGCTGCTGCTGCTGTTGCTGGTTTGCCGTGACATCCCACAACAGTGTTCATTGTGGCCACTCTGGCGGCCTCTGTGTACTCGTTTTTGCCACCTATTCCAGCGAATGTCTCATTGCGCGCGTCTGAACCACTCTCCCCATCTGACCCCATCCATGAGCTCGTCTGCCTCCCTGTCATCACCCAAACCACTCCACTCTCTGCGTGCCATTCGCGTGCCTCAGTCCACTTCCTGCGCCTCGACACCTACTAACTGCTGAGACTTCACAAATACAGCATTGTGCGCCCGCACTGTGCCTAATACTAATTTGCCACCTGCAGAAGTCATTGTGCACTCTCTGACCTTCATGCTGCTGCTGAGTGACTCCAGTCGTGCCCGACCACACTGTGTCATTGTGCCACTGTCTGACGCTCATGCTGCTGCGTGGCTGCTGCCCAGTGCCCTCACAACTGTGGGCCTACCCTGTTTTTGCCACCCTCCAGAAAATTGTCATTGTGCCACTTCTTCCGCGCCCCCCTCAATGCTGCACCTGATGAATCCGGCTCTGCGCTGCCGTCCCCCTCCACCACCTTCACAAACATTGTTGTCATACTAGCCTGACCAACTGTATCCTGCAACCCAAATAACGCTTGGACCCCCGGCACTCCGATTTGCTCTCGCCGTTCGCCCTCCACACTCGTGTCCATCTGAACCCAACCTCTTCTCTTGGGCCACACTCCTTACTTTTTAGACCAGCCATAACCTAGCAATTTTGTCCATCTGATGAGAGTGCCCGCTCACAACTCAAAGCCTGACCTCATACGCTGAGCTCGAGCTCGAAGCCACCCTGCGAGTGGTGACCCCTCCACATAATCCACCACTCGCGTGCTCTATTGCGATGCCACCTCTCTGCCGTGCCTGGTTACTGTTTTGCCACTTCCAGAATGTCATTGTGCCACTGTCCGTGACCTCATGCTGTTTCTGTGGCCAGCCGCCGTCACACCTCCACACACTGTCCACTAATGTTTGCTCTACCTGAGCTCTCAGTTTGTTTTTTTTCCAGCTTTTGCTGCCATTACTTATCAGGCTACGTTCCTGCTTCAGTTTTTTGGTCAGTTTTGCCCCCATAAGTGCCCAGGGCATTTATATAGTGAAGCGATTCTAAGAGCGGCGCTAGTCAAGAGCGTGTCATACTTAAAACACAAACACACCCCCACAAACATTGTATGAAGACCAAAACCAAGCTCACTCTGCATATTTAAGCATGGCAAACCGTTCTACAGACAAGCCCTGCAGGCTCTGGGCAGCCTGGAAATAGCTGTTTTATAAAACGTGATTCGGAGCCGAAGTAGATTCGGGCATACGACCGAATACGAATTTGTCGGAAAATTCCGGCGAAGTGGACCGAACCGAATTTTTTGAGAAATTCGCAATTCCCATCTGCTAATACTACAATTTGTATATTTTTTTAATATTTTACCTGCTTATTAAACACACAATAAAAACACTTTTATTGAAAAGAGAAAACACGTTTTTGCATCGAGCCGCCGTCTGAGAGCCATAACTTATTTATTTTTCATGTTTTATATAGAGTCAATAGGGACTTTTTTATTTGCGGGATAAGTGATTGTAACATTATTGGTACATTTTTGGTAGGACAAGACTTTATGATCGCTTTTAAAATCCATTTTTTTGGTAAGGCAGGGTGAAGAAAATACTGCAAACCCTCGCATGTTTTTTATTTTTAATTTCAAAAGCGTTCAACACACGTTCAGTATCCGTGACAAGTTAGTTTTACTCTGAGGTTGAGGACGATTACGGTGATACCCAATCTATATGTAGTTTTTTTATTTGAAAGCACACATTTTTGGAAAAAAAAGTGTTTTAATTGTGTATAAAACAAATATTTTATGCATCATAACATCTTCCTAAATAGCCAAACTTTTTCATTTTTCCGGTTTTTTTTGTATCACGCACAGAGCTAGCTGAAACGGCGGACTTCTTTCTTATGCCTGGGACATGAAACAAGACATTTAATAATCTTGGCAATCACTTTGAATAAGTTGATAATAGCGTTTTGTGATGAGACCTTTCTTTTAACTTACTCATTTCTAAGATCTTAGAGAAACAAGCGGGATGAACAACAAAAATCGACAATTACTAAGTAACTGTTTTTTGCGAGGGATTATTTTTTAACCACGGCGATGTCACCCGACGAGAGTAAATTAACATGACAGAACCTTCTTCTATAGGATGTGAGTCTGCTACACACGCACGCCGGCTATATAAACCACAAATATGGGTAACATTATTATAATTTTGATTTTTTTTATGGGGGTCGATTGTATGTGTTGTTAAAGGGGAAAAAGAGTGGCATGTGTAACGATGCGTTTTTAATCATTGTATTTTTCTGTGTTTGTGTTTTACTTTTTCACTGACTTTTTTTTTAAACACTTTCCCCCTAGCAACTTTCCCCAGGAGGGGAAGTGCAAGAATGATCGTCATATCCGGTTCATGCAATAGAGATCAGGCACACAAAGGCTATATACAGCTTATACTGGTCTCCTGGCAACTGTCAGTCACGCTGCCCACAATGCATTGTTGGCATCGTGACGTCACCAGTCAAAACCCTGATTGTCTGTCATTCGCATCCGGGCTGTCTTGGTAAGAAGATTCAGTAGCGCGGCGGTGAGCGTCGTTACTGCGCCGGGATCTCGCGGGCAGGCAAGGCTCACATCCTGGCTGCCCTCAGCTGCCTATTGTCGCGACCACGATGTCGCGACATTGGGGGGGTTTAATTCCCCCCGGGGCCCGGGAGCTCACTGGGCCGGGGGGATCGGCATGATGCCACAGTAATATACCGCTGGTTTCCATGCCGTATCTTGGCGCTCCGTTTTGTGAGGCCCCAAAGATCGCCCATGACGTACTCTACGTAAATTTTTCCCGGGAAACACCACCCGACTTTGCCGTATGAGTATAGCAATGTCGTAAGGGGTTAAATATCAAACCTTGGAAAAAGGTTAAAAACATCCTACCCCTCCGCGTGGATTAAAGGGGTTTTGCCAAAGAAAAATTGAAGTGGAAACTTGGGAAATTAAATAATAAACTTTTTTCCCATTCATTTTTATTTAAATTTCTGGCCATTTTTTTTTTAGCTGTCCTTTAGTACCCATTGTTTACAAATTGTCCCCGGGGATACGACCAGGCCTGAGAGCTTTTCCCCTGCCAGACTGCCAAATCACCTCTCCTCTCCAGCAGTTTTCTGAGGTTTAAAACCCCAGGTCTGTCACTCTACTCCCGTCCCCTGTACTTCTTAGTAATTATCAACAGTGCAAATCAATAAATAGAAACCTCAATAGGTTTTGGGATTGATAAAAGAAAAAAAAAAAACACGGGTTTGGGGTTTCCTGAGGGAAAATTTGAACCTAGGACCCTTGTGCTTGAAGCAAAAATTTCCTCGGCTACAATGTAGTTAAATTAAAATTTTGCACATAAACAACTATTTTTTTTGACTAAAAAGAGGAAAGGGTGGGTGTTATCCTGCAGGGTCCTGATATCAATTCAAAAATCACACAGTCCTTCTGACACACAGAGCTGGTTGCAGAAGGTTAGAAATGAGATGTGGCAATACCCCCTTTAACCCCTTACCGCATTTGACATACCCAAACCAAGGGGCGGTTAGGGTTCCCCCCAAATTGCTAGAGTACGTCTGGCGATCTTGCGAGCTCACAAACGGAGTTCCAAGATGGGGGCATGGAACCAGCGTATTGACCACTGGCATCATGCCGCATCCCCCAACCCGGATGCGTTGGCCCGGGGGATTAACCCTTTTGGGGTCGCTACTCGTGGTCCTTTATAAAGCTCAGGCGCAGGGTGAGCTCCTGCTGCCTGCGTCATCGCAGTGAGCGGCGCACGGTTCCCTAGTAAACCTTACCCAACTCCCCTGTGCTGTGTGAAATGGTGTTGTCAGTTTTTCATGGAGACAGTACACAGCTATAACTGTGTGTGATCTCCTATTTTATGAACATTTGACAAACGTTCATACAATTCCCATCTGGGGAAAAGTGAAAAAACTGTAAAAAAGTTTAAAAAAGTGTAAAAAAGTAAAACACAAACGCGAAAAATAAAATAAAAACACCTTTACAAATGCCAATCGCCCCAAAAAAGCTCAAAAATAAATAAAGTACCCATATTTGGCATCGCTGGTGCGCAACGACCCTCCCTATAAATCTGTCATTTTAAATTTAAACCCCCGTACGGTGAACGCCTTTAAAAAAAGAACAAAGAAAAACAGCCCACAGAAATTGCTCATTTTTGTTCATCCCGCAGCACATAAAATGGAATAAAAAGTCATCAAAAACTCATATCAACACCAAAGTGGTGCCAATTAAAATGTCAGTTCATCCCATAAAAAACCCTTACGCATCTCTGTATACGGAAAAATAAAAAAGTTATGGCTATCAGAAGACAGCGATGCATAAATATTGTTTTACACAATAAAAACACTTTTTTGAAAAAAAAAAAAAATAAGTGCTTCTACAGAAAAAACTATATAAATTGGGTATCGCCATAATTGTCTCAACCCACAGAGTAAAACTAACTTGTCATGTATATGGCAGGGGAGCACTATTGAAAATAAAAATAAAAAACACTACTAGGATTGCAGTATTTTCTTCACCCTGCCTTCCAAAAAACGGATTTAAAAGCGATCATAAAGACTTATCCCCCAAAAAATTATACCAATAAAAACATCAACTCATCCCACAAAAAAATTCCCTACACAGCTCTGTACACAGAAAAATAAAAAAGGTATGACTCTCAGACTATGGTGATGCAAAAACTTGTTTTCTTTATGAATAAAAGTGTTTTTATTGAGTAAAAGCAGTAAAACATTTTTAAAAATATACAAATTTGATATCTCTGTAATTGTATCAACCTGCTGAGTAAAACTAGCATGTCATTTATACCGCACAGAGACCGCGGTAAAAAATAAAAATAAAAAACACTACCAGGATTGCTGTATTTTTTTCAAAATGCCTACAAAACCTTAAAAAAAAGTGATAAAAAGCACTTTCCCCCCCAAAGGGGTCCCGATAAAAGCATCAATCATCTCGAAAAACAAGCCCTAATGGGTTCGTACACAGAAAATGAAAAATTTTGGCTATAAAAATAGGACAACTAAAAACACAATTTTTTTTTAAAAAAATCATTTCTATTGGTAAAAGTAAAAAAACTAAAAACATATAAACTTATACATTGCAATTGCTGACCCCATAGTAAAATTTTCCCGAAAAGTATTCTGTACGGCGAATACTGTAAAAATGAAGCCCCAAAAAACATGCGGAACAGCTTTTTTTTTCCCCCCATTTTCATGGCCAATGCTAAAAAAATAAGAACACCGTGCACCCAAAATGCAAAATAAACCCCTAGAGAGAACCTTGAGGGGGGGTTAAACCCAAAATGGGGGCGACTTCGGGAAATTTTTTCACCTGTTCTAGTATTTTTGGGGGTTTTGAAAAAGCGACAGGGCCCCCACTAAAATTTCCTTAAAGAAATAGTGATGAGCGATTACGGGATTTTTCGTCATGGGGTCGAAAGCCCCGATACCCTCAAATATTAAAGCGTTTTCCGATCCCCCGATAATAATTTTTCCCCGAGCCCAAATTAAAGTCTATGGGCGGAAGGAAAAAACCTTCCCTTTTCTTACCCCCCAAAACAGGGTGGGAAGCTGGAATTAACATCCACACAGTAAAAGGGTTTACGGCTACATCTTAGCAAACACACTTGGGTTTATAAACCCAAAAAAAAAAAAGTCACAAAACCATTCACATCCTGTCTTGTCCCACAGCTTTGCCCCTTTTAAAACCTGAAATTGACCCAAAAAATTAAAAAGGGGCCAGAAGGCAGTTTTAAATTTTGAACCATCTTTTTTAGTTGAACGGGGACTTTTGAATTTTCCCTTGCCCGGGGAACGCGCAAGCCCCAAAACCTGCTAAATCCCAAAATTAAAAAGTCCCGGGAAAAAAAGGAGCCCTTTAAACCCCCAAATTTTAGTTTAAACTGGACATTGATATCCCGTCCGGGGCCCCCCAGCAGGGCCCCAAAACCGCTTTGCCCCCCAATTTAAAAAAATTGGGGGGAAAAAAAAAGTTTTTGAACCCCCCTTTTAGTTAAAACTGGACATTAAAAAAAACCCGGGCCTGGACCTCAAGCCTTTTTAAAGCCGGGTTTAGCTGGGAAATTTTGGGGGGTGAGGTCGGGGCATGACTTTTTAAAAATTGGGGTCTCTCACCTCTGTTACAAGTTTTCCCCCTGAGGCAGACGGGGGTCACAAGGGGGCCTTATTTTTTTGTGTTATAGATTGGGGCCCCGCCCTGCCCAATTATTGGTTTTGGGACCCTTACAAAACCTAGTACTTTGCTATAATAAAAGGGGCCTCCTTTTTAAAGGGGGGGTTTTCCCCCAAGATTTGATGATAGAAAGGGGGGTTATTCCCTCTTTCAAAGCAAAAAGGGTTAAATGTTGGGGGATAAATAAAGGTTTTTTAAAATAGTGTGTTTTAGAGGTTAAGAGTTAGATAAAATTTAAAATTTACTTTTAGTTTTTTAAAGTAGAAACTGATAGAGTTTAAGTTTGCCTATGGCAAAAATAAAAATATGGGGACCACAGCTTACCCCCCCCAAACCCTTCTGCCCCCCAAAGTTTTAAAAAACTGCGGGAAAAAAGGGATTTTTTAAACCCCAAAATTTTAGTTGAACTGGACTTAAACTACCCTGTCCTGGGCCCACAGCAGGGGCCCCCCAAAACCCCGCATGACCCCCAGTTTTTAAAAAGTGACGGAAAAAGGAGTTTTTTAAAAACCAAACCATTTTAGTTAAATGGACATTAAATTAAACTGTCCCGGGGTAACCTAATCTTTTAAAGTTTTTTCCTGAACCTTTTTTGGTAAAATTTCAGGGGAAAAAATTTGTATCATTTTTTTGTACAGCCATTTTTTTGTTTTTTAATTCTAGAAAACAAAATTTTTAAAAATGGGATGGAATCCCCCCAACGTTTTTGTTTCTTTTTTTTTTTAATTTTTATTTAAATGGGGGGGGCCCCTCACACAGAGATTGAGAAGGTTTGTTAAAAAACTTGAAAAAAACAAAGTCATTTTGTAAATTTTGGGGCCTTTAATTTGTGTCCTACCTATTCCTGTTTCTGAAAAGCCCAATCCCCCTTGGGGACCCACCTTGACAATTGTGAAGAAAAAATGTCTGTTAAAAACCACATTTTTTTTTACAAAGGACCTGTAGTAAAACAGGGGGGGGTCCCACAGTTGACTTTTGGGGCGGGCCCTTTCGTTTTCATGGGGGAGGGATGCTGAAAAGTGAAAACGAAAATTTGGGGCCCGGTGATGGGAGGACGGGGAAGGTAAGCCCTGCTGGTTTCGGGTTTTGCATTAACCATTTTGCAGAACAAAATTGGGGGCACGTGTTTTTACTGAGAGTCACGGGGCCCTGACCCACGAGGGACGGGCCTGACGGTCCTGAAACCCGCGTTTGCGGCTTGCTGTTGCGCCACCCACGGGAAAGGGAGCTCCTTCCCCGTACCTCTACCTCCATGTCCTACAACCCCCTTTGCTCGTTTTAAACCACCTGCATTTCGCCCCGATGTTCAGCTGACAATGCGGAATGGACTTTTGGGTGGGCCGGGGCCCGGGGGGAGGCGAGGGGGTTAAGAGGGCGGAAAAGCAGGTTTTTTTAAACCCATTTGCAAAACCCGATTGGCGACGCTGTTCGTTACTGAATTACGGGGCCCCAAACCCGGGGCCTTTTGACAGGCCTACGTCCGAAAACCAAAACATATGCTGGTTTCGTGTTGTCCCCGCACTGGAAGGGCCCCTTTCTCTGTACCCCTACCTCCTGTCCTACACCCCTCTTTGCTCCCCTTCCCACCGGGCATTTCGCCCATGTTCAAAAAAATAAAAAATTTAAGAAAGTATGGAAGATTTTTTGGGGGGTCTCGGGGTTAAAAAAAACGGCAAATAACACTATTCTTAAACCCCTTAAATTTTTCCTACAGTCACTAGGTTTAGAAACTGAAATTTTCTAACGAATACCTGGGGAAATCGGTCGGGTGGGAAAACCTTTTAAAGAAAAAAATCACGGTGTTCTTCCTTCAGTCCCGGGAAATTTCAACGCCCGGGGGGGACGGGAAGGGTTAGTTTTCAAAAACTATCATAAAAGTGCGCTATCTGCGCCCAACTGAGATTAAACGAGCACAAAAAAAACAAATTCGGGAATTTTACAAATGAAAATGCTTTTTTTGCAGCAATGAAAAACGAAAACGGGTTGCTAAAAAATTTTTCTAATCAAAATTGTCGAAAACGTGGCTTTTTAAAAAAAAACTAGGGCCGCCCCACGGCAATACACCCTTTTTAAAAAGTTATACAGAAACAAAGGGGTGGTTTTTGCTCCAATAAAAATACCCCAAACAGTAATTTCCCAAATTTTTCCCTTTGTATTCAAAATTTAAGTAAAAGGGGGGCTTTTAATAAAAAAACTGGGCCGGACCAAAGAAAAAAAAAACACCTATTAAAAAATGTTCGGTTTAATAAAAGGTGGTTTTTGAAACCTTTGAAATACACCTGATGGGGGACACAAAATTTTTGTATCCTTTGTAAGTACAAAATGGGTCTTTGAACAAAAAATGGGCCTCGCCAAAGTGAAAAAGCACGTAATTAAATTTGTACTGATAATAATAGGTGGTTTTTTTCACCTATGAAATACAACACAATTTCTAGCAAATTTCTGTATGGTAATTTAAAACAAATGGGCCCTTTTAACAAAAAAAGGGGGCCCGCGCCAAAGGAAAAAAAAAACCAAAATTTTAAAGGGGTTTCGGATAAAAAAGGTGGTTTTTTTCAAACTTTTGAAAAACACCTGGGGGTGACTAGAAAATTTGTGCCCTTGTAAGTTACAAAAATGGGTCTTTGAACAAAACTGGGCTGCACAAAAATGAAAAAAAACCTAATTAAAATCGTTACGGATAAATTTAAAAGGGGGGTTTTTTCACCTAATTTAAATAAACCTGCTTTTTAAAAAGTTTTGTATTTCCCAATTTTTCCCCACCCGGTACACAAAAAAACATGGGAATATTTTTTTACCAAAAAAATGGTAATAAAAAAAACCCTTTCAATGCAGATTCAAAAACAGTCTGAACTACAAAAATATTCACTCTCCTTTCAAAAACCTGCCTTTCTTGCCTCCCCCCCCCTTTTCCCCCCCCCCCCCCCCGATGTACATCGCTAGATGCTTCTTTCAAATTTTCAGGGCCCAACTAACTAAAAACTGAAAATTCTCAATCTACAATCTACCCATGTATTGGGGGAAAGCTGACATCTCCCGCGTTTTTGACCCCAGACACCCCCACTGATGGCGAACAGGAAGGGTGTTCTATGTTAAAAAAAAGGGTCAAAATTTTATTTTTTTTTTGCCAATCCAACCATTAAAAACACACAGTCTTTACCCCAAAACCCAGCTCACCCCGCTCTAAACTCTAAGATGATTTGCTGGCCGCCAAAATGACAGGAAACGCCCATATTTTTTAGATTATTTTTCCAATTCTCACCTAAAATTTTCGCTGATCGGAAAAAAAACCCTTTCCATTTCAACTTTGTCGTTTTAATTTGCTCAACACTATTCAGAATGCCAAATACACTCCCCCCCTTGTACACCCTGCCCTGTGCCCAAAAACAGTTTACACCCCATTTGGGGGATTGCCCGGGAAATTGGGGGGAAAAATTTCGTAACAAAAAATTTGGGTGCTTTTTTTCCAAATCCTTTTGGGGGAAAAAAATTAAACCCTTTTAGCTAAAATTGAAAGGTTTTTGAAAAATTTTTAAAAAATTTTTTTTTTTTTTTTAAGGGCCCAACCTAAAAAAAATTGTTGGGAAAAACCTGTGGGGGCGATAAACCACTGCACCCCTGGGTATATTCGTAAGAGGTTGGGCCCTTTTTCCCAATATGGGGGCTTTTTAGGGGGGGGTTTTTTTGGGTTTTTTTCCCCCTTTAAAGGGGGGCTGCCAAAACCCCCCAAAAGGCGCCTAAATAAAATTTTTAAAAAAAATGGACCCCAAGGGCCCAATAGGTGTTTTCCCCTATTCCCGAGGGTTTTGGTTGAGGGCCCAAAAAGCGCACTAAGGGGCCCCCAAAGGGATAAACTTGAAAAAAGGCCCCGAAAACTGGGGAAAACGTTTTTTTAAGCTGCATTTCCCTGGGAATCTGTTGTGTTTTCCCGTGAATAATGAATAAAAAAAAATTTTAAAAACCCAAAAAAAAATGGGAAAATTTTTAAAATTTTACCCCCCAAAAAATTTGGGTTTAATTTTCTGTGGAAAAATCCCAAAGGGTCAACAAAATTCCTAAATGTTTTTTTAAAAAACTTTAAAAAGGGCTAGTTTTTTTTAATGGGTCATGTATGGGGGGGGCTAACTTTCAGGCCCCCCAAAAACCCCTCAGAACTGGACTGGCCCCAACAAAATCTATTTTGCAATTTTTTTTGAAAAGTGAGAAATTACTAAATAAATTTCTAACTCCTTAATGTGGTAAAAAAAAACATTTAAAAAATAAAGCCAAACCCATATTTTGAAATATGGGAGTGCTATTTTTTAAAATAATTTTTAAATGTAATAACTATCTGTCTTTCACGCAAAAAAAAATTTTTGAACTTTGAAAAAATTCTTTTTTCATGATATTTTGATATTTTAACCCCAAAAAAACCCAAGGGCTTTTTTGGGGCCAAAATGGATTACTAACTTAAAGCCAAAGTGCCACGAGAAAGCAATCGCTGAACTACTTTGGAATTTGGTGGGAAAATGTCAAAAAGTTATTCTCAATAAAGTGACCCCGTCAGATTTTAAAACCGGGGGGGTCGTCCCGGAAGGCCCCAAACTGGGTCCCGGGGGTAAGGGGTTTTTTAAAAATAAAAAAATTTTAGAAAAGGGGAAAACCGCACCGGGTTTTTGTGGGGTAAAAAATAGGGTAATTTTATTCAAAATTTTAAAAATTCATGAAAAAAAAAAAAAGGAAGAGGGGGGCCCTAATACACGGGCATGCTGAAGAGGCCAAACCAAATCACGCATTTCGATTTAAAAAAAGATCTTAAATCATGGAAAGCCTAGGATTTTTATTTATGTTTTTTATAAGACTTTTAATTACTAATCATAGAGACAAATTTTTAAAAAAAGTATGGGTTTTGGGGAAAACCCCCCAAAAAATTAAAACAAAACAAATACCCCCAAGAAAACCCAAAAAACACAGACAAATTTGGTAACCTCTATGGATCAAAAAAACACTTTAATTATTTTTAAGTTTAAAAAGAGAGAAGAAATCCTATCAAACCCTAGCCAGAACCTACCTAAAGTAAGGCTACTGCCCCAATAAGGGCAACCCCACACAGCAGAATCACACTATCACCCCCTACACCAGTGTTTCTCAACTCCAGTCCTCAAGACCCACCAACAGGTCATGTTTTCAGGATCTCCCACAGAATGCACTGACAATAATTATTTCACCTGTGCTATACTGAGGAAATCCTGAAAACATGACCTGTTGGTGGGTCTTGAGGACTGGAGTTGAGAAACACTGCCCTACACTGTCCCTAAAAGAGATATAGGTGAATAATCAAAAAGTGGGAAATTGAGGTCCTAATTTAGAACAGAGAGAAACAACTCAATATTTTATGAGCTCTCTTCACAGTATAAAAAAAATCAAAAAACTCCAATCTCCTCCAAATCTCCAACACATTTCCATTGTCACATCACAGATTCATCAGGGAAGACAAGGAGCATCGATTGACAAAAACTATGTAGGGAGTAATAAATTATACCCACAGATACTGATCAAAAATAGACTAAATGAGCATAAACCCAAATCAAACATGTCTTCTAGGTCATGGGATCACTTAATAGTATGTTGAAATCAGACAGATAATTACACCTCAGTATGTGTCAAATACTCACAACCCCTGGCATCTTTAGGGAAGATGGAAAAGCTCAGAGTGAAATAGTGGTGAAAAGAACCTATTCCCGATAAAGTAGTCAAAATCGGGTAATTACTCCATCGCACACAAAGAGAAAAAAAACAAAATGGAGTGTGTATTGTAATTGTGTGTAATATAAAATATAACTTTTACTTCACAATTTAAAATAATATGCGGCTGAGCATTAAGATTATTACAAATGATAAGTACATATATCCAAAAACATGAGTACCGTTAACTAACAGCACAAATGATTAACGACTCACTCTGACGAGTCACTGGGGATCTTCGCACCAGAAGAAAGCATAGAGCACTCGCCCCGAAAGGGGCGACTCCACACCGGTGCAGAGACTCACCCTACAGACTCCGACCTTACCCTTACGTGGTGATCATACAGTGTCCCAACATGTTTCGACCCACCACGGTCTCTTCAGGGAACCAATAGAGTTATGTATGTGATCTAAAAATCGAATCAGAGTTCGAAAGGGTATAGATAGATAAATTGATCCAATTATAATAACCCAAATAGATCTTTAAAGGGAATCAAAAAAGTTTTGTATTTATTAGTACACCTCAGGTGATCACAAGGGTATATGAAATTCCATCATGGATTCCCAAAAGGCAGAGAGATGTTTGTAAAGAAAACAAAATATCCTAAATAGCAACCCATAAATATGGATTGTATACCCAGTGGCAACCTAGCGGTGTACAATAAAGTAAAAGAATCTGTACTCACCAGAAGAAGAGTCCAAAAGTGACTACAATGCAGGTCACGGAGCGTATGGCTCCTAAAACCTCCGAAGGAGCTATGGTGTGCCCGCCGTTTATTGAGGAAATGAGGCCGCCTTAAATGTGCCGGGAGCCGGATGTATCACAGCCGTTGCCAGAGAAACCTGGTCACATGCTTCTTCTGGTTGCCGTCACTTCCGCCCTCAAATGCGGAGTACAGATGATGACTTCCGCCCGGAGAGCGGGTATGCATGACGTGCGCTATGTTACTGCCGCGTCAGACGTCACCTCCGCCCTCAATCACTGAGTGAGGACGACAACTTTCGCCCACAGTGTGGCGATAGATGACGGATATCATAGTCCTGGCACGGCGCTTTTAGCGTGTATTGGGCACAGAACAAGATCTGCCCAAATGGGGCGTGACCATGGTCTCGATTCATGGCCATAGTAAACAAGCATACAACATAGAGAAAAGGTCCTGTAAGGCACCATCATGATAGTGATCATGATGGGAAAGATGTGACAAAGATAGTGAGTAAAAGATACAACAGTAATAGGAATGTGACAAAAAAACGAGGATCAAAGATACATGCATGACTTGGTGAAAGAGTACATGAATGACAATAGATAAGGACACACTAAATTCAAGTACATAAATATAGTTGCCTAGTAAGATAGTGAGGACTCAAAAGTGCCAGTAGCACAGACATAGTGAAGCATGAGACATATTCTCCCTTTTCATAAGTAGCAACTGAAATTTAGTTGCTCATTAAGTCCATGTGGGTGTATAGTTCCCAGAGTGTAAATCCAGAAAGTTTCGCATCTAAGGAGATCCAAATCTAGATCACCCTTCCTTTCATGGGGTCTTAGGAGGTCAATTCCCATAATCTTTAGATCTTTAAAAGCTCCCCCATGTTGGTTCCAAATATGTTTGGAAACCGGGGTGTCCCTTTTGTTTCGAATATCGCACAGGTGTTCGCCTATCCTCCTTCTCAGTTCCCGAGTGGTCTTTCCTATATATTCGAGTCCACATGGACATCGAATATGGTAGATCACTCCTTTTGAGCGACAATTTATAAAATGTTTAATCACAAATGATTGTCCAGTTTTGGCATTACAGAAAGTTTTTCCGGTTTCGAGGTATATACAACCGATACAGCCACTACATCTATAGCAGCCTTTTGGTTGCCTACTCAGCCACATCGAATCATTCAGGGGGGGTGTATAGTGACTTCTCACGAGTCTATCTTTAAGACTTTTTGCCTTCCTGAATGTGATGGCTGGTCGAGGACCCACTTTGTCTTTTATATCAGGATCCATTAGGAGAATATCCCAATGTTTAATCAAGATGTTACGAACCTCCCTAGAAGCTGCATCAAATGTTCCTATCAGTCTTAGGGTTCCTGATTTTGATTGTTTATCTTATTGTTTAGGGACCAAAAGATGTCTCCTATCCGTGCTGAGTGCAGAGTGATATGATTCCTTGAGTATCCCCTCCGGGTAACTCTTCTCTCTGAATCTCTGACACATATCTTTGGCCTGGTGGACAAATTCATTTTTGGAGGAGCAGTTACGGCGTAGTCGCAGGAACTGTCCCCGTGGAATTCCCTTTCTTAAAGGATAAGGATGGCTGCTACTCCAATGCAGGAGTGAGTTGCATGCCGTCCCTTTCTGGAAAATGGAGGTTTTCAGTCTTCCATCATGTCCCTTAGTCACCATCACATCTAAAAAGGCTAATTTAGTGGAGTCTATTTCATATGTGAACTTAAGTCCAATACAATTTTGATTTAGATTTTTTATGAACTCTTCTTTTTTCCCGTTCCAAAGAATAAAGATATCATCGATATGTCTGGTATAAAATGCAACGTTCTCGATGTATTTGAGGGGTTCATCGCCAAAGACTATTGTGTCCTCCCACTTTGAACAAAACTGGGCTGCGCCAAAGTGAAAAGCACGTAATTAAATTGTGTACTGATAATAATAGGTGGTTTTTGCACCTATGAAATACAACAGCAATTACTAGCAAATTTCTGTATGGTAATATAAGTACAAGATGGGTCTTTCAACAAAAATGGCCTGCGCCAAAGTGAAAAAAAACTAATTTAATTGTGTACGGATAATAAAAGGTGGTTTTTGCAACTTATGAAATACACCTGAGGTGACTAGAAAAGTTCTGTGTCCTCTTGTAATTGTAAGTACAAAGTGGGTCTTTGAACAAAACTGGGCTGCACAAAAGTGAAAAAAAACCTAATTAAATCGTGTACGGATAATAAAAGGTGGGTTTTGCACCTATCAAATACACCTGCAGTTACTAGAAAAGTTCTGTATCCTAATATAACTACAGGCTACACAAAATACATGGTACTATTTCACCAAAAACTGGTAATAAAAAGCCATTTTAATGCAGATTCAAAGCAGTCTGAACTACACAATATTCACTCTCCTTTCAAAAGCCTGCCTGCTTGCCTCCCCGCCTTCCCCCCCCCCCCGCAGCTGTACATCGCTAGATGCTTCTTTCAAAGTCTCAGCCTAACTAACTAAAAACTGAAATTCTCTAATCTACAATCTACCTATGTATTGAGGAGAAAGCTGACATACGTCCTGCGCTTATGAGACACAGACACACACTGATGCTGAACAGGAAGGGCTGTTCTATGTAAAACGAGGTCATGTGATTTTTCCAGCCAATCACAACCATACACATCACAGTCATGACGTCGCACACCCAGCTCACCCTGCTCTATTCTCTAAGATGATTTGCTGGCCGCCAAAATGACGGGAAACCCCGGGATATTAATGATTATGCGAAAGATTTTCCCCAAAATTATCGCGTGATGGGAAAAAATTCCGTTAACTTAAAAACCCCATGCCGATTTCAACTTTGTCGTTTAAAACGCTCAAATATTCAAAATTTCCCAAATCCCTCCCCTTGTACCCCCTCCATGTGAAAAAAACAGCAGTTTACCCCCAATGTAGGGTTTTCCCGAATTGGAAAAAATTGCGAAAACCTTTTTGGGGGTGCTTTTTTTTCCGGGAACCCTTGTAAAAAAAAAAATTTTTTGCAAAAAAATTGAAATTTAATTAAAAATTTAATATATATTTTTTTTATTTTCAGGCCTAACGCTAAAAAAAATTGTGAAAAACCTGTGGGGTGTTTTCCCTCATGAAACCCTGGGGAAAATTTTTCCGAAAGGGAAGGTGTCTTTCCCAATATGGGGCCCTTTTTGGGGGAGTTTTTTAAATTTTTTAGAATTTGGGTGTCTGCAAACCTAAAAGGGACGCCTAAAAAAAATTTTGAAATAAAAATGAGCCCCAGGGGTCTAAAGGGGTTTTTCCTTTTTCTGCGGCTTTTGGTTGAGCCCAAATAGCGCACTGGGGCCCAAAATTTGGGTTATTTTAAAAAAGGGAGAATCTGGGAAATTCGATGTTAAGCTGCTTTCCCTTGGTACATCATTGTTTTCCAGGAATAATGAAAAAAATTAAAAATTGCAAAAAAAGTAAAATTTTTAAAATTTTCCCCCTCCAATTTGCTTTACCCCCTGGGGAAATATTTTAAAGGGTCAAAAAAATTCCTAAATGTTTTTTTTAAATATTTTAAAGGGGTTTTTTTTTCCTTTAGATGGAGTTTTTGAAAGGGGGGTTTTAAAACATAAGGCCCCTCAAACCCCAACGTCAAAATGGAGGGGCCCCTTTAAAAAATTATTTTGCAAATTTTCTTGAAAAATTTTGGAAATTACTATTTAAAATTTCAAAGCCCCTTTTTGGGTAAAAAAAAAATTTTAAAAAAATAATCCCAAACCCTTATTTTAGAAATAGGGTTTAGATGCTAGTTTTAAACTTTTTTAAAAAGTGAATTAAACTATCTGTTTACACGCAGAAATTTGTGAATTTTGGGAATTTTTGCAAATTTTTTGCAAAATTTTTAAATTGATATTTTGATATTTTTCACAAAAAACGGGGGATTTTTTGGAAAATTTGTATTACTAATTAAAGCAAAATGGGGCCATGAAAAGAAATGTAAAAATTTTTGGGAAATGGGTTAAAAGTGTAAAAAAAGTTTTTCTCACTTAAAGTGCCCTGTCAGTTTAAAAAAACCGGGGCTTGTCGGGGAAGGCCAAAACGGGCTCCGGCGGTAGGGGTTAAGAGGCAAAAACAATATAAAAAAGGGGAAATCCGAAAGGGTTTTTCGTGGTGTAAAAAATGGGAAAATTTTTTAAAAATTTAAAAATACATAAAAAACCAAAAGGGGAAGGGGTGGACTTTTAAAAACCAGGATGCTAAAAGGGGGCAGCAAAATTCGCATTTTTTTTTAAAAAGGGATCTTACTCATGGAAAGCCTAGGATTCCCAATTTTATGTTTATTATAAGGACATTGAATTACTATCATAGAGAAAATTTTTAAAAAAATGTTGGGGGGGCCCAAAACCACAAAAGGATATTCAAAACAAATTTCTCAAAAAATCAAAAATCACGCACAAAAAAGGTATATATCTATGGGTTCCCAAAAAACAGCTCTTAATTTTTTTTTAGTTTAAAAAGAGGGGAAAAAAATCCTACAAAAACCCAGCCCGAAAATCCCAAAAATAAAGGTTTTGCCCCATAAGGGCAACCCCAAGCAGAAAACACACTATCCCCCCTAACCCGTTTTTTTCCAAATCCAGTCCTAAGAAACCCCAAACGGGGAAAGTTTTCAGGATCTCCCCAGAATTTCACTGACAATAATTTTTTCACCCGTGCTATTTCGGGGGAAACTTTAAAACATGACCTGTTGGGGGTTTTTGAGGCTGGAGTTGAGAAAAAACTGCGTTTCAATGTCCCCAAAAGGGGATTAGGTGGGAAAAATAAAAAGTGGGAAATTTAGGGGTTTAATTTTTAACAGGAGAAACAAATCAAAATTTTAAGAGCCCTTTTTACGTATAAAAAAAAAAACAAAAAAAATCCCAAACTTCCCCCCAAAATTTTCCCAAAACATTTCCATTGTCCCCATAAGATTCATAGGGAAGACAAGGGGGCATCGATTGACAAAAAATTTGTGGGAGTAAAAAATTATAAAAAGATACTGATCAAAAAAAGGACTAATTTAGATAAACCAAAACCCAAAAAAGTTTTAGGGCATTTGGGGTATTAATAGTATGTTGAAATCAGGGAAAAATAATTACCCTTTAGTATGTGTCCCAAAAAAAAAAAACCCCCGGCATCCCTTTTGGGAAGATGGAAAAGGGTCAGAGGTGAAATAGTGGTGAAAAAGAAAACCCAAATTCCCCATAAAAATAGTCAAAATGGGTAAATTTCTCCATCGAAAACAAAGAGAAAAAAAACAAAATGGGTGTGTAATTTTAATTGTGGTAATATAAAATATTTAAATTTTACTTCACAATTTAAAAAAATTTGCGGCTGGGGCATTAAGGGTTATTACAAATGTTTAAATACATAATCCAAAACATGAGTACCCTTAAAATAACAGCACAAATGATTAACGACTCACCCCTGACGAGTCAATGGGGATTTCGCACCCGAAGAAAGCATAGAGCAAATCCCCGAAAGGGGCGACTCCCCCGGGGCAGAGATCCCCTAAGACTCCCCCTTACCCTAAGTTTGGGGATCTACAGTGTTCCCAACCCGTTTTTGACCCAAACCCCGGTCTCTTCAGGGAAACCAAAAGAGTTATGTTTTGATCTAAAAAACGAATCAGGTTGAAAGGGTATTTGATAGATAAATTTTTCCCAAATTTTTAATAACCAAAAAGTCTTTAAATGGGGTTTAAAAAAATTTTGGGATTTATTTGTTTCCTGGGGGGATCCCCAAGGGTATATGAAATTCCATCAAAGGATTCCCCAAAAGGGCCCGGGAGATGTTTGTAAAGAAAAAAAAAAATCCTTAAAATAAACCCAAAAAATAAAGGATTGTTAACCCCAGTGGCCCAAACCCAGGGTGTTCAAAAAAGTAAAAGAATCTGGGACTCACCAAAAAGGAGGGCCAAAAATGATACAAGGAGGTCACGGAGCGTATGGTCCTAAAAACCCCGAAAGGGGTATGGTGTGGCCCGCGTTTATTGAGGAAATTTAGGCCCCCTTAAATGTGGGCCCGGGAAAACCCGGTGTATCCCCAGACGTTGCCCCGAAAACCCGGTCAATGCTTCTTCTGGGGTTTCCCGGGCACTTCCCCCCCTCAAATGGGAGTAAGAAAGAGGGTTTTCCCCCGGAGAGCGGGGGTTTTATGCGTGCGTTGTTACTGCCCCGTCAGGGGTTCCTCCGCCCCCAATCACTGGTGAGGATGAAACTTTGCCCACGTGTGGCGATTGATGAGGATTTCATAGTTGGCACGGCGCTTTTTTGCGTGTATTGGGCAAGAACAAAATCTGCCCCAAAAGGGGCGTGACCTTTGGTTTCGTTCATGGGCCCTAGTAAACAAGGGTTTCAAAATAGAGAAAAGGTCTTGTAAGGACCATCATGATAGTGATTAAAGATGGGGAAAAATGTGACAAAGTTTGTGAGTAAAAGAACCAAAAAGTAATAGGAATGTGACAAAAAAAAAGAGGATCAAAGATAATGGGGAAAGGACCCCCTTTTTTTGGGAAAGGAATTTAATGAAAAATAGTTAAAGGGCACACTAAATTTTTAAGTACATAATATAGTTGCCTGTAGATAGTGAGGACCAAAAAATGCCAGTTGCCAGGGTTTGTGAAGCTTTTGGGGAATATTCCCCTTTTCCCTAAGTAGCAATGAAATTTTTTTGTCATTAAGTCCATGTGGGTGTTTGTTCCCAAAAGTGTAAATCCAGAAAGTTTGCTTTATGGGAAAAAATCAGATCCCCTCCTTTTTCATGGGGTTTTGGAGGTTTTATTTCCCCCCCAATTTTTTGGGTCTTTAAAAGCTCCCATGTTTGGTTTAAATTTTGTTTGGAAAAACCCGGGGGGTCCCTTTTGTTTGGGGAAAATCGCCAGGTGTTAGCCTATCCCATTTTCAGTTCCGGTGGTCTTTTTCCCATTTTTGGGGTCCCCATGGGCATGAATATGGTGATCAAACCTTTTGAGCTGTTTAAAAGGGGATGAGTCATTCAGAACCCGAAACCCGTTTTGTAAGGAACAACAGGTCGGTGCTATAGAAACAAGAGAAACTGATGCAAATCCTAGGAAAAGGGCTGCTCAAAAAACAGTAGGGCATTTGGGAATGGAAAAAATATTGCAAAGGGTGTTGTTTTTTAAAAATCTTTTAAAAATTTAAAAACCCAATTTATTGAGCGAGACAAACCCCCTTTAAAGGGGAGTTTCCCTTCCCGATTTACTTCTATAAACTTGGGGGATCCAAATTTCAACGTGGGTTTCCCCCCCTTGGGAGAGGGTTTTATAACTATTTCATGAAATTTTTTCCAAAATTTAAGGTTGCCTGTTTTCTCTAAAAGTGCGTTAGAAAAAGAATTATCCTTCATTTTCAAAGTTCTAGATCTTTAGTGAGGGAAATAAAAACATTATCAAAAACTTCCTAATGGGGCTTTTTCTTATTTTTTGTGCCAATGTGTATAAGGCCTTTTCCATATGTATATCGTCTCGCAAAAATTATAGAGGAGTCTAAAATTTCTAGCTTGTCTTCATTTATCCCTATTTCTAGACATTCGATTTTTTTGTAAAGCGATATTTGGCCTCCATTTTCCCCCCAAAGAGTGTTTCCCTTTATCCAATTAACTAAATTAATTTTTATGTTGGAACGAAGGAGCCCTTCCTTAGGTTCATTTCTTTTTAATAAGGGTTTTGATGAAATTTACTATTGGGTTGGTTTCACCGGTCACTTTTATTATTTTGGAATTTAAGCACCTGATGGGTATTTAGGACTAAAAAGGTTTTTTTTGTCCCCTTCGTTTTTTACCCCTCGGTCTCTCTGTCTGATGTTTTGGGGGAATTTTACTATTTTTCCCTCCAAATCTGAAACTGAATTCAGTACACTCGTAGGATACATCGTGTCTCTTTTTTTGTTTTGATCTGAAAGAAATAGGGTTTGTTTTCTCTGAAGGCACCAAGATTCTAAAAATTGTTTTTGTTTTCGGTCCCCTTTAAAATGTTTTGGAACCCTTTTATTGGTTCTGTAATGTTTTTTTAATTTCCCAAAAATTCCCCCTCCTTTTCAAAGGCGTACGTTGTGATTATTTTTTTAATTTATTATTAAGCCTTTGACTTTTTTTTTTGGTTAGAAAAAGCTGAAAAACCGAAGAACTACGGTCGCTCCTTCTCCCTTTATAACGAATTAGGACTTTGGTGTTTAATGGGGGGGGGGGGGTCAAAGAAATTCTTAGGGCCCCTGGGGACTTCCCATTTTTTTATAAATTTTCCAACTTTTTATTTCCCGCCAGCTTTAAATTTGTTCTTTGATTTTATTCCAAATCTTAAAATGTCTAATAAAAGGGTGTGTGTTTTTTTTTTTGAAGATACCCTATCTGAAAAGATCTTTCAGGTTGTTAACCAATGATTTTCATTTACATCTGTTGCCAAAAATCCTCCAAATGACTTTTTTAACCCCAAAATATGAAAAAAAAATTTTTCCCGAAAAAGTAGTCAAAATCGGGTAATTACTCCATCGCACCCCAAAGAAAAAAAACCCAAAAAATGGGTGTGTATGTTTAATTGTGGAAATTTTAAAAAATAAAACTTTTATTCAAAATTTTAAGATAATATGGGTGGCAATAAAAATTTTTCAAAGGATAATTTCATATATCCAAAAACATGAGTACCGTTAACAAAACAGAAAAAAATTGTTTAAAAGATCACTATAGTCGTGAGTCGAAATTATTTGGGAAACCAAAAATTTTGATGGTAGGTGCCATGCCGCCCGCTGGTCCCAAACTCTGGTTGGGTTTTTTGAGGGGATGCCTTGCATGAGAAAGGGGCTACGTATATACTATCCTAAAGTAAACGGGCCTATGTTAACACCACTTATACAGCATAGACATGGAAATATGAAAATTTTTTTTTTTGAGGTTGTCATTGGAAAATTTTTTACTCTTTTTTTGAAATGCATTTTTATTTTATAGTGACTAATATATTTTTCGTATCACATTTTTTATATTATGTTAGATACAAAAATGTAAATTAAAAGTTTAAATTTAAATTATTTGGGGGAAAAGCCCCAAGGTTTTGGGCCCCGGGATCCCCTTCTGCCCACGGTGAGTCATGACAGTGGTTTTCCTAAGTTATGGAAGAAAAAGGTTCACAAGTGGAAAAGCTCAAAGGTATCTTGTGATTGTCCACTTGCCTCAACCTCTTATTTGAAAATCAAAACATGTTTTTAGTGTCAGCATCCTGTTGGGGGGTTTCCACTTTGGGAAGTTTTTAAAGGCCAAGTGAGTTCTGTATAAAAAACAACTTCTCAAAAAAAACTGGAATAATTATGTGGTTTATCACATGCAAAAGCATTTGTTAAAGTTGCCCAAAAAAACATCTTTTCATGGAGATTCTTTACTATTAAACCTTAAATCCCATCTATTGGTAAATTTCTTCCTGCATCAGCTAATTTTTAAAATATCGGGAAAGAATTAAATTAAATGTCGGTCAGTATTTCTTACATCTTTCTCTTTCCTGTATTATCGTCACTATAAAAAAAACACGCATTTACGTCCCGGGCTTTTCCCCATTACTGTAAATTTAAAACTGCATTCGTGTGTTCCTTCCCTCCCCAGTTTCTTTTCCCTTCCCTCTTTCCTTTCTGTAGTCCAAAGTTACATTATGGGAGTTTTTATCAATGTGTCTCCCCCAAAGACAGTGTAAAGTTAGATTTGACGTTTAAATGCCCCTTCATTTTCATAGGTTGGTAAATGTGGTGAATGTTGAACTTTTAGTCTACTTTACATTTTTATTTTTGGGTTACTTTATGTCAATAAATTTGGGCGAACTTAGGGCCACGTGTATAAAAACTGAAATGGCAAAAAACTTTCTTTTCCCCATAGTAAACTAGGGGAAACAAAGTGAGTTTTGACCTAAACGTTTTCATAATATGGCCCTTAGTTTTGTATGAAAAGTAGTTTTGGCGATTATTATCGACAAAGTTGAAATGGGCACAGTTTTTTGTTGATCGAAATTTTTAGATCATGCGATATTTAGGTTAAAACTCTGTCATCTATTAAATCGCCCCATTTTGGCGCTTCCTGTCATTTTGGCGGCCCGAAATCAGCTTACAGAATTGGGGGGGGTGGGATGTGTGTGCGACTCATGACGGGTGTGTATGGTTGCGTTGGGCTGGAAAAATCAATGACCTCTTTTTTAAAGAAAAGCCTTCCTGTTAAGCCTAGTGTCTTCAGCGCTCATAGGTAGGAGTGCGCTGTCCCTGTGTCCAACCAGCTAGCAAAATTTTCTATTTACCCCAAAAGGAAAAAGTTTCTCTGTTGCTGTATTAGGATGGGAAAATCATTTAACAAAGTGGAATTGTTTAAAATTTCGGAAAACTTCGGTTCGGACGAAGTCGATTTGGGGTACTGGGGTGAATGAAGTGTGTTTTTGTTGAAAAAGACTGGGCCCTGGCGCTACAGGGGGAAAAGCACTTGGGGGGAAAAGGGGGCATACCCTGCTGAATGTGCAGGGTAAACCCAAATGGACGGCGGGATTCTGTGACGTACCGCACTTTAAAAGTCCGGGCGCGACGTGGGAGTCACATCTCTCCTGTGCCATCAGGGAAAAGTGCTGCCGCGGCGTAGCTCTTATGAAATTTGATTTTAAAAAAGGGTTTTTTTTGTGGGGTTTCAGTTGTCTCAGAGACTTTTTCTTTTTTGTTCTATTTCTAATTTTTTGGGGTTTTGGGTCTGAATCAGTGTGCGCCCATGCGTGCTATTCATTCATATCCAAGTGGGATCAAAGCATTTCCCTGTTGTATTCTTTAAAAAGAAACCGTTTTTAAAATACAACCCCCTTTCATTTTTGGCTGTCATTCTAGGGGAAAAAAAATTTAATCCGGGGGGTAATTAAAGGTTGTTTTGTGGTGTGTGACCCCAAGAAACCGTCTTTTTCAACGCCAAATATTACTTTTTTTCCTTTAGCCTTTTTCACAAGCAAAGGTTAATTAAACTGTATTCTTGTTGTTGGCGTAGAAAACCCCCAATTTAACAGCTACAAATTTTCTATTTGTGCGGCTCAATTCTTTGGCGCAATTTAAATCCGGGGGTTTAATTAAGGTTTGTTTTGCTGGGTGTGCCAAAAAAAAAAACCGTTTTTTCAAAGCCAAAATTATCATTTTTCCCTGTAGCCAAATTTCATGTCGAGGTTAATTAAGCCTGTTTGGCTTTTACATTTAGTAAAAACAATGTTTTTAAACGCCATAAAGTAATTTTTTCCTGGATTTGTGGAGAAAATTTACCCAAGGGTTAAAGTTGTTACGGGGTTAAATTTGGAGTCAAAAACAGGGTGTATATTTATCATATACAGATATAATCTCCAAAAGTGTTTTTTATATTTAGAAAAAACAGTATGCAGAAGGGGTGGAGGCTCGCACTGCGAGTGGAGTGCACAAAACATTCGGAACAGGCCAGGTCGCAGACGCAAGGGGGTCGCAGAGGGGTCACTCGGTGAGGCCACCTGGGGTTCTCTAGCGGCGTGTGTTGTTCAGAACCCCAAGGGTTCTTGATTGGTTGACTAGGTCATCCCCTTCCCCCCAGATGTATTAACCCCCGCCAAGAGTCGGGGGGGAAACCCCAAAACAACATTAGTTGGATGGCCGGGAGGGTCAGGGCCCTACCCGTCCCCGCCCCCCTTTGTCCTCCCGGTTTTCCCCGCCCGAGATTACTAGTGGTTGGGGTCGCGGCATATTAGGAGGAAAGAAAAAATTTGGGAGGGCGTGCGCTCTTTGGCAGCGAAGAAATGGGGCCAATTCGCCGTTCTTGCAGTAGGCGGCAAAGTTAAAGTGGAGGTGGCTGGGAGGCAGTTTTTGAGGGTCGCCTCGGGATACCAAGACCCGGGATGAGGAGCAGTGCGTTTAAAAAACAAATAGTGTGAGTAGCCCACCGCACTTGGGAGGGGTGAGGCAAGGGGTTCATATGTCAGGGAAGGGGGCGTGCTTTCGCGTCAGGAGCGCGCAGCCAGCAAGTGTGTCGTGTGGCCCCCGATCAGCAGGTTTGCAGCGTGTGAGGTCGGGACCAAGCGGGGGCCCGGGGTAAAAAACCCCCCTTTTGCGGTCCAAGAAGTAGCGCACAGGGGTTAGAAGGGGAGCGGGGGCGTAGTCACTCAAATGCGGGCGTTGGCGGTAAAATCGATACCGGGGTTGTGGGAGTTCTTTGTAGACACGGAGGAGCCCAAAAATGGGTTATGTGAAATTTTGGGGAGAAAGGAAGTGTGGCCCGGGAAGCTAACGTTGGCCCAGGCCCCGCGTAACCTTTCGCATCCCTCGGTGGCTGGGAAAAAACGTGGTGATGTGGTGGTCCTCCTGCCGCCCCAGCAAAAGGCAGGCAGCGCCAGTGGATGCATGCCTTGCGCGTCAAAGGGTCCCCCACCTCGCAGAAGGGAGCTGTTTCTTTGACATCATTCCGGTCCAGATTCTCCGCTCCCCGCTACTCATGGGCCAGCAGTGTTTTGGAGGGGTTGCAAAAAACAACTATGCGTCCCCAACCCTTTTAAGGGGCAGCAGCTGACCGTGCTTGTCCAAAGGGTTGGTACTGAGTCCTCCCTTTCCAAAAAGGTGGACTCTGCAAATTCAGAGAACTAATGGGTTGTGCCCAGCGAGTTTTGGGGAGTTCCAAGCCGTAATTTCTTTTCCAAAAAAGGGAGACCCGATTTATTAATATGTAGAAAAGAAGGTGGGTCAGTCCTTGGCTTATCGGTTTGTTCCCAAAGGGGCACGGGCAGCGCGGATTCTGGGCTGTAATACGGTCAGGGCCGGACATGCCTTTTTTGGCCCAGGGGAAAGTGCTTCCAGCCCCCGGACACCAACAACTTTGGGCAGGAGACGCCCTTTCTCCAGTTGTAAACTGCTGCACCCGCGCCAATGTCCCCTCCCCCTCCTCCACCACCACCACATCTCAGCCTCCCAAGTACGCTCCATATACCCATGGGTTGGGACAGCGGTGTCCGCAGTTCTCATGGGTTGCCTCGGCGAAAAAGTCACACAGGGGAGGAACTGTCCGCGTCTGCAGCAAGAAATCGATGTGTGGATTTTTCCCCGCCCAAATGCAAATCGGAAACCTGGTGACGGACAATGGGAGGAAAAGGTGTCGCGCGACCCAGGGGGATGGTCTGCGCCCTGCATGGTGCAGTGTTCTTTTGGTTTTGAAAAAAGGGTTTCCCGAGTCTTCCACCGTCTTCAGAAAAATTCTGAAAATGGCCAGGAAAATGTGCATGCACTTTTATCCATTGTACAAAGCCAGGAACCCCCCTGGTTCGGGAGAACGGCCTCCCCAACCTCTGATATGCGAATTTTACCCCCCCCCGGGAAACCGCCTGCACTGTTGGACCGATGTTGAAAAAGGAAAGGCATTTTAAAGTTTTTTTTTGATCCGGTAGACAGAAGTACTCCCCCGTGTAACTTGATTCAAAACAAAAAAATCTTCCCCCAAAATTTGGTTACAGGATAGAAAAAAACAAATCTACCCAAAGAAAAAAAATTTTCCTTTAAAAATCCTTTTAAAGATAATAGAAAAACTAAAAATAAACCACATACATCGTAACGGAAAATCCCAAAGAAAAAAAAAGAAGGTAAGGACGTAACACTACACTGACCTAGGTTAGTAACCATAGTACCGGTTTTAAATTGGGAACCCGCCCCCAAAGGGCGACCCCAAAAGAAAAAACTCCTAACTGTCCCCCCCAAATAGGATAGCCCACTCAAAAATAATCTAACGGGGAGACCACCCGATAGAAACAGACAAAATAGGTTAACATGTATAGTACCATAAAAATGATATGAGAAAAAAAGGCCAATGTAGTTTAAAAAAAATAGCCTAGCAAAAATACAAATTGCAGGGACAAATAAGTCCAAATTTCGTAGTATATCTAAAACCCTTTTCAGTGTAAAATGGGGAAAAGAATGTAGTACTTATCTGCGCCAAAAGACCCAAAATGATGATTTCGATCAATATGATGACATAAGCAGGCGTTTCGTCCCATTCCAGGGACTCCTCAGTGGGTCAGAAACAACATATCCATCTACAAAAAATATACATAAATCAAACATAACAACACACTCAAAAAGAATAATCTAGATTCTTATTTAACCCATGACTAGAAGGCCAAAAGGTACCTGGATCTCCAATATGTTTATAACCAGGGTTCAGATGGATGAAACCTAAGGATAGGAGTTGGTGTATCTCCCTCCGGTGCAGACTCACAAACCAGTGTCGGTATATAGTGTCCCACAACCATATCCTACATCTGGGGGAAATAAATAACCTCCCCAGGGTAGATACTCCCCCAAAAGCGGAGGATAACGCCACCTATTTACCATATTACAAGAGAGTATGGACTTACAAACACATGCTCAGAGATGCCCAACGGCGTCCAACATCACGCACTGCGCATGACCAAACAAAGCCCACGAGGGCTCCGGCTTCATTCTAATCGACGGCGCCTGTGCCAGTAATGGCATTACTCAGAGCGAGTTCCCCATGCACAGACACATAAAGATGGCGGCGCCGACATCGATGAACTACACTGCGCCCGCGCCACGGACTCGTCAGTATAATGACATCGAGGTCACATCAACGGCGCCTGCGCCAAACAACAACATCACGCAGAAGCCTGACAGCGCGGACCAAAAAAATGAGGCGCCGGTCAGTACGTGATACTAGCCCGCGCCATGACTTATACGTTATGATGCCCAAGTGCCGCGCTGCGCACACGTAAGGTCTAGTAGCTTAAAAAATGAGCCCGCAAATGTGGGGGAAAACACTACTTTAGTTTAAGGGTAAACTAATATCATGCCCCGGCATTTTTAAATATCCTTCCATGGCTACCAGAAAATGCATCCCCAACAAAATTGGATAGTGGTCAACAAACCCAAAGGGGAAAGGGGCATATTAAAAACTAACACCCCCATCTCCAATTTCATACTATAAAATTCATGCATAAAAAAATGAAAAGAATATCAAAACAGTGGGCCTACCGAACTGGGTAGTCAATAAAAATCAAATATGCAAATTAAAAAAAATAGATATCTGGCATAAGAATGATATTAAAGGGAATCTGTTTTTTCCTATGGGGTTTTTTGTGAATAGAATCCCAAAACAGAGGTTTTACAAGAAACAAGTGAAAGTAGTACCATTTCAGCCCCTTGGGAAAACAAGTCCAGCCTGAAACCCAATTGTTTTTTCCCGCGGGTAGATGAGTTTATCCCATTTCACCCCCTCTTTACGGGGGGTTTCCCAAATAAAACCCCTGAATTGTATACATTCCCTTTCCCACCATTTTTTTCCCATCGTGTTCGCAATGGGGTTGTATCATGCTTTTTTTTTATCCCAATGTTTTTCACCGATTTTCTTCAAAATTCTCTGCGTGTCTTCCCAAACTTTTTTAACCCCACAAGGACATGTGGCCAGGAAACAACCCCACGGAAGTGCAATTGTAATTTTTTAGTGGATATGTTGTTTCTGACCCACTGAGGAGTCCCGGAAGGGGAAAAACGCGTTTGGGTTTTTAAAAGGGGGGGCGCTTTACCTGAACAGCGCCTGTTATTCATAATTGATGAAATCTCATTTTGGGTCTTTTGGGCCCGATAAGTACTGCATTGCTTTTACCCATATTCTACACTGTAAAGGGTTTTTTAAATATATTGTAATGGATTATTTGTCCCTGCAATTTGTATTATTGCTAGTGCTACTGTTTTTCATCTACATTGGCGCTTTTTTCTCATATCTATTTTTATGGGTACTATACATTTTGTATCCTATTTTGTCTGTCTCTATCTGTGGTCTGCCGTTAGATTATATTGAGTAGGCTATACCTAGTGTAGGGGACAGTGTAGGAGTTTTTTCTCTTGGGGTCGCCCTTATCGGGGCGGGTTCTCCAATTATACGAGGTACTATAGGGTTACTAACCTAGGGGACAGTGTAGGTGTTACTGTCCTTATCCTTCTTTTTGTTTCTTTGGAATTTCCGTTACGATGTATGTAGGTTTATTTTTTAGTTTTACTATTATCATTAAAAGGTATGTTTTAAAGGAGTATTTTTTTTCGTTGGTATGTTTTAACTTTGATGTCAGCCAGTGGCAGCTCATGCGTGACACCTGCCGTTTGTTGAGGCCATTCGAGGAGGCGACGTTATTTGTCAGTCGCCAGGACTACGGGATGAATAACATCATTCCACTGCTTCATGTCCTGGAACAGATGCTGAAAAATCTGTCTGGGCAGGGGACTGGAGACGTGGCGACTACATCTCGTGGCCACATGAGTCCGGTGGGGACTGAAATGGAGGAGGAGGACATTGGAGCAGAAGCATTGTCTGGTGAAATGAGTGGATTTTCTACCCAGGTGAAAGGAGCGGAGGAGCAGGAGCAGCTGGAGGAGGTAGACGGAGATGAGGAAGATGAGGCAGGTGACCCGTAAGCACCATGGCAGTATACAGTGGAGATGGGAGGCAGAGAGCCCTCGGAGTCACTTCTGGCAGATGGCCCGCAGCAATGCTTATTTGCCTGGCTAGTGACAGCCGAATAGTCAGCATCCGGCAGAGGGATGACTTCTGGCTCTCCACCCTATTGGACCCTAGCTACCAGTCCAAAATGGGAGCCTTTTTCCCAGCTATTGAGAGGAAAGACAAACTCAAATACTATAGGGAAATCCTCCGTAATCAGTTGGCAGCTGCCTAAGTGCGGCATCGTCCCTACTCTGACAGGTCGGACTGGGGGGTTCCTCCGCGCTCACGTCCTCCGGCCGCGGCTGCGGGGGGAATGTGGGGGGGTAGGAGCAGTACCAGCTCCATCAGTAATAACCTAAGTCTGGAGTCAATGATGAGCAGCTCCTTCACCCGCCTAGTGAGGAGGGCAGTCGCCAGCAGCAGCAGCAGGACCTGGAGCAGTCCCTGAACCAACAGGTTGTGGCCTACTTGGACAGCACTCTGCCACCTCAGTTAGAAGATCCGCTGGACTACTGGGAAGCCAAACTGGATGTGTAGCCGCCGAGTTTGCAGTGGAGAAGCTGTCCTTCCCGGCCATAGTGTGGCATCAGAGCGGGTGTTCAGTGCGGCAGGGCCATCGTTACCCCAAGAGAACCTGCTTGTCCAAGGAAATGTGAACGACTGACTTTTGTCAAGATGAATCAGGCGTGGATCGACCAGGATTTCCACACACCAATGCCTTAGGCATCAGTCTGGGTTCAACTACCTGCCACAGCCACTATTCTGATGCCGCCACCCGCCTGATGCCACACATCTGCTGACAGTTTCTCCATCTGCCTACCACCATCTTTACCAGGGACTGGTATTGCCACCCACCTCAACACTCGGTCATTGTGCCACTCTATGACCTCATGCTGCTGCTGCTGTTGCTGTTGCCGTGACATCCACACTGTGTCATTGTGCCACTGTCTGACCTCATGCTGCTGCTGTGGCTGCTGCCATGTCCTCCACACTGTGTCATTGTGCCACTGCCTGACCTCATGCTACTGCCGCCATGACCTCCGCTCTCAGTCATTGTGCCACTCTGTGGCTTCCTCCTGTTTTGCCACCTCCAGAATGTCATTGTGCCACTGCCTGACCTCATGCTGCTGCTGTCGTGACCTCCACACTGTGTGATTGTGCCACCTGTGGCCTAATACTGTTTTGCCGCCTCCAGAATGTCATTGTGCCACTGCCTGATCTCATGCTGCTGCTGTTGTGACCTCCACACTGTATCATTGTGCCACTCTGTGGCCTAATACTGTTTAGTCGCCTCCAGAATGTCATTGTGCCACTGCCTGATCTCATACTTCTGCCGCCGTGACCTCCACACTGTGTGATTGTGCCACTCTGTGGCCTAATACTGTTTTTCCGCCTCCAGAATGTCATTGTCGCCACTGCCTGATCTCATGCTGCTGCTGTCGTGATCTCCACACTGTATCAATTGTGCCACTCTGTGCCTAATACTGTTTTGCCCAGCCTCCAGAATGTCATTGTGCCACTGCCTGATCTCATGCTGCTGCTGCTGTCGTGACCTCCACACTGTATCATTGTCCACTCTGTGGCCTATACTGTTTTGCCGCCTCCAGAATGTCATTGTGCCACTGCCTGACCTCATACTGCTGCCGCTGTGACCTCCGCTCTGTGGCTTCCTCGTGTTTTGCCACCTCCAGAATGTCATTGTGCCACTGCCTGACCTCATGCTGCTGTGGCTGCCGCCGTCACCTCCACACTCTGTCACTAATGTTGCCACCTGAGCTCTCAGTTTGTTTTTTTCCAGCTTTCGCTGGCATGACTTTATCAGGCTACATTCCCGCTTGAGTTTTTTGGTCAGTTTTGCCCTCTTAAGTGCCCAGGGAATTTTAAAGTGAAGTGATTCTAAGAGCGCGGGCAGTCATCTGCGTGTCATACTAAATCCCAACAGGTGATGAAGACCAAACCAAGCTCCCTCTGCATATTTAAGCATGGCACGACGTTCTACAGCACCCTGCAGGCTCTGTGCAGCCTGGTAATAGCTGCTTTTTAACGTGATTCGTGCCGAAGTAATTCGGACCGAAACAAATTTTGTCGGAAAATTCGGCGAAGTGACCGAACCGAATTTTTGAGAAATTCACCCATCTCTAGCTGTGATCCTTACAACTTAGTTAGATCAGAGATTGGAAGATTTTATATAGCTAGGTAGAGAATTTTAAGGAGCATCTACCGCTGGACAGTCACGGGGGAGAAGCGGGGGGGGGGGGTTCCCGCGGGCGAACACAGACAAGCTCTGTAAAGCTCTGTAAAGAATACTGGATAAAGTTCACCAAGACTTAGTGTAGACATTGCACTGCAATAGCTTTATTATTAACAGTTTTCTATTGAAATATTTCCTGGATATTGGGCAGCCTGAACTTATATTAGGATACACATCTTTTCTAGTAACTGCAGGTCTCTTTGTTAGGTGCAAAACTCCACTTTAATTATCAGTATACATTTCAGATAGGTGTTCATTTTCAATTTTGCCCATTCCACATTTGTTGATATGTTCACCTTGCAGTTAAATTAGAATCCAGCAATTTTGTAGTCAGCACAGGTTGATAGGTGCAAAAATACCTTGTATTATCCGAATAAATTTCAGATACGTGTTTTTTCACTTTGGCGCACTACAGCTTTGTTCATTGAGGCACCTTGCACTTAAATGTGAATACAGCAATTTTGTAGTCACCACAGGTGAATTGATAGGTGCCAAAAAATACCTTTTATTATCCGAATACGTTACAGATACGTGTTTTTTCTCTATTGCACACTACAGCTTTTTTCATTGAGGCACTTTGCACTTAAATGTGAATACAGCAATTTTGTAGTCACTATACCTGTCCTGGGTAGCCCAACAGTGTTCTTCCTTCAGTCCCAGGGATTTACAACTGCCCAGTAGGACTAGGAATTGATAGTTTTCAACAAACTATCATACACGTGCGCTATCTGCGCCCACCTGAGATTCAACGAGCACAATAAAGCTATTCAGAAGTTACACGGATGAGAAATTGCATTTTTTGCAGCAATGACAAACGAGACAGTTGCTAGAAAATTTTTCTATAAGAATTGTTGTATAACGTGGCTATTTGAAAAAAACTAGGGCCGCACCACGCGCAATACAGCTATTTAAAAGTTATACAGATAACAAACGGTGGTTTTTGCACCAATGAAATACACCAACAGTAACTACAAAATTTCTGTATTCAAATTTAAGTACAAGGTGGCTCTATGAACAAAACTGGGCCGCACCAAAGTAAAAAAAAACACCTATTTGAAATGTATACGGATAATAAAAGGTGGTTTTTGCACCTATGAAATACACCTGAGGTGACTAGAAAAGTTCTGTATCCTATTGTAAGTACAAAGTGGGTCTTTGAACAAAACTGGGCTGCGCCAAAGTGAAAAGCACGTAATTAAATTGTGTACTGATAATAATAGGTGGTTTTTGCACCTATGAAATACAACAGCAATTACTAGCAAATTTCTGTATGGTAATATAAGTACAAGATGGGTCTTTCAACAAAAATGGCCTGCGCCAAAGTGAAAAAAAACTAATTAAATTGTGTACGGATAATAAAAGGTGGTTTTTTGCAACTTATGAAATACACCTGAGGTGACTAGAAAAGTTCTGTATCCTATTGTAAGTACAAAGTGGGTCTTTGAACAAAACTGGGCTGCACAAAAGTGAAAAAAAAATAATTAAATCGTGTACGGATAATAAAAGGTGGGTTTTGCACCTATCAAATACACCTGCAGTTACTAAAAAAGTTCTATATCCTAATATAACTACAGGCTACACAAAATACACGGTACTATTTCACCAAAAACTGGTAATAAAAAGCCATTCAATGCAGATTCAAAGCAGTCTGAACTACACAATATTCACTCTCCTTTCAAAAGCCTGCCTGCTTGCCCCCCCCGCCTTTTCCCCACTGCGGCTGTACATCGCTAGATGCTTCTTTCAAAGTCTCAGCCTAACTAACTAAAAACTGAAATTCTCTAATCTACAATCTACCTATGTATTGAGGAGAAAGCTGACATACGTCCTGCGCTTATGAGACACAGACACACACTGATGCTGAACAGGAAGGGCTGTTCTATGTAAAACGAGGTCATGTGATTTTTCCAGCCAATCACAACCATACACATCACAGTCATGACGTCGCACACCCAGCTCACCCTGCTCTATTCTCTAAGATGATTTGCTGGCCGCCAAAATGACAGGAAGCGCCGATATTAATAGATTATGCGCAGATTCTCACCTAAATTATCGCGTGATCGGAAAATTCCGATCAACATAAAAACCGTGCCGATTTCAACTTTGTCGATTATAATCGCTCAACACTATTCAGAATGCCAAATAGCACTCCCTCCCTTGTACACCCTGCCATGTGCCCAAACAGCAGTTTACACCCACATGTAGGGTATTGCCGAACTTGGAAGAAATTGCGTAACACAATTTGGGGTGCTTTTTTTCCAGGAATCCTTGTAAAAATTAAACATTTTAGCTAAAATTGAAAGTTATTGAAAATAATATATATTTTTTTTATTTTCAGAGCCTAACGCTAAAAAAAATTGTGAAAAACCTGTGGGGTCGATATACTCACTGCACCCCTGGATATATTCCGTAAGAGGTGTCGTTTCCAATATGGGGTCTTTTTAGGGGAGTTTATTAAGTTTTAGCACCTTAGGGTGTCTGCAAACCTAAAATGGCGCCTAAATAAAATTGTAATGAAAATGAGACCCCAGAGTCTAATAGGTGTTCCTCCTATTCTGCGGCTTTTGGTTGAGCCAAATAGCGCACTAGGGCCACATATGGGATATCTCTGAAAACGGCAGAATCTGGGTAATCGATGTTAAGCTGCATTTCCATGGTCACATCTATTGTGTTCCAGTGAATAATGAATAAAAATTGAAAATCTGCAAAAAAAGTGAAATTTTGAAATTTCACCTCCAATTTGCTTTAATCTCTGTGAAATATCTAAAGGGTCAACAAACTTCCTAAATGCTTTTTTAAATACTTTAAGGGGTCTAGTTTCTTAGATGGAGTCATGTATGGGGGGTATCTAACATACAGGCCCCTCAAAGCCACGTCAGAACTGGACTGGTCCCTAACAAAATCTATTTTGCAATTTTTCTTGAAAATGTGAGAAATTACTACTAAATTTCTAAGCTCCTTAATGTGGTAAAAAAAAACATTTAAAAAATAATGCCAACCTATATTAGAAATATGGTAGATGCTAGTTTTAAACTATTTTAAGTGTAATAACTATCTGTCTTACACGCAGAAATTTGTGAACTTTGAAAATTGCAAATTTTTGCAAATTTTCATGATATTTTGATATTTTTCACAAATAAACAAGGACTTTTTGGACCAAAATGTATTACTAACTTAAAGCACAATGTGCCATGAGAAAGCAATCGCTGAACTACTTGGATAGGTGAAAGTGTCAAAAAGTTATTCTCACATAAAGTGACACGTCAGATTTTAAAACCGGGGCTCTGTCAGGAAGGCCAAAACTGGCTCCGGCGGTAAGGGGTTAAGAGGCTAAACAATATAGAAAAGGGAAATCCGCACCGGTTTTCGTGGTGTAAAAAATAGATAATTTATTCCAAAATTTAAAAATACATGAAAAAACAAAAGGAAGAGGTGGACATAATACACGAGGCATGCTGAACGAGGCAGCCAAATCTACGCATTTCGATTTAAACGATCTTACTCATGGAAAGCCTAGGATTGCCATTTATAGTTTATTATAAGACATTGAATTACTAATCATAGAGACAATTTTAAAAATAGTATGGGTTGGGCAAAACCACAAAAAGTATATTCAAGACAAATACCTCAAGAAATCAAAAATCACAGCACAAATAGGTATATCCTCTATGGATCTAAAACACAGCTCTTAATTATTTTTAAGTTTAAAAAGAGAGAAGAAATCCTATCAAACCCTAGCCAGAACCTACCTAAAGTAAGGCTACTGCCCCAATAAGGGCAACCCCACACAGCAGAATCACACTATCACCCCCTACACTGTCCCTAAAAGAGATATAGGTGAATAATCAAAAAGTGTGAAATTGAGGTCCTAATTTAGAACAGAGAAAAACAACTCAATATTTTATGAGCTCTCTTCACAGTATAAAAAAAATCAAAAAACTCCAATCTCCTCCAAATCTCCAACACATTTCCATTGTCACATCACAGATTCATCGGGGAAGAGAAGGAGCATCGATTGACAAAAACTATGTAGGGAGTAATAAATTATACCCACAGATACTGATCAAAAATAGACTAACTGAGCATAAACCCAAATCAAACATGTCTTCTAGGTCATGGGATCACTTAATAGTATGTTGAAATCAGACAGATAATTAAACCTTAGTATGTGTCAAATACTCACAACCCCTGGCATCTTTAGGGAAGATAGAAAAGCTCAGAGTGTAATAGTGGTGACCCAAAATGATGGTAGGTGCCATGCCAGCGGCTGAGTCCAAAACTCTGGTTGGGTTATAGAGACATGCCTTGCATGAGAAAGAGCTACAGTATATACTATCCTACAGTAACCAGGCCTATGATAACACCACTTATACAGCCATAGACATAGGAAATATGTAACCATTGATTTTGAGGCTTGTCATTGGCAATATTTACTCTATATTTTTGATAATGCACTATTTATTTTATAGTGACATAACATATATATTTCATGTATCACATCTTTTATAATTATGTCTAGATACAAACATGTCAAATATATAAGTTAAATTACTTCAGTTGGGGAAAAGTCCCAGGTTTGGTCCAGAGGATCCACCTTCTGCCACAGGTGAGTCATGACAGTGGTGTTTCCTAAGTATATGGAAGAATAAGGTTCACAAGTGAGAAAAGCTCATAACTGTGTATCTTGTGATTGTCCCACTTGCATACATACCTCTATATTAGAGAAATCAAAACATGTTTCATAGTGTCAAGCATCCTGTTCGGGAGGTCCACTACATTAGGAAGAATTCAAGGCCAAAGTGAGTTCTGTATAGAAACACACTTCTCACACAACTGGAATAATTTATGTGGTTTATCACACTGCCTACAGCATATTGTTCAAAGCTTGTCCATAAAACATCCTGTTCATCGGAGATTACTTTACAGATATTCAACCTTAAATCCCATCTATTGGTCAAAGTTCTTCCTGCAATCAGCTAATTTTTAAAATATCAGGAAGAATTAAATTAAACTGTCAAGGTCAGTATTTCATTACATCTTTCTCTTTCCTGTATTAATCTGTCACTATAATAAAACAACAGCATTTACGTGCCAGGGCTCTTCCATTACTGTAACATTACAACTGCTATTCAGTGTGTTCCTTCCCTCAGCCAGTCTTCATTTCCCTTCCTCATCACTTTCTGTAGTCCACAAGTTACATTAATGGGACAGATTTATCAATGCTGTCTAGCCCTCAGACAGTGTAAAGTTAGATTTGACAGTCTTATAATGCACCTCATTTATCATCGTGTTGGTAAATGTGGTGAATGTTAGAACTGTCTAGTCTAACTTTACACCTTTTATTAGTTGGTTTACTTTATGTCAATAACTATGGCAGAACTTAGGACCACGTGTATGAAAACTGCATAGGTCTAAAACTCACTTTTTTGCCGATAGTAAACTATGGGCAACAAAGTGAGTTTTAGACCTAAACAGTTTTCATACATATGGCCCTTAGTGTTGTATGATAAGTCAAACCACTTTCTGTTACACAATGCCACTTTTACAGTGGTCACGCTTCTTTGTCATATGAGGCACAGAAGTGTCCAGAAACTGTCTAAAACATATCATAAATGTGGTGTAAAGCATTAAGCCATTGATTGCCAATTGCCATAACTCCTTAAGGACTCTGCGTTGTTTTTTTGGTTGACACGTTCGATTTTTCCTCCTCGCCTTCCAAGAGCTATAACTTTTTTATTTTTCCACCTACCAAGACATAGGAGGGCTTTTACTTTGTGGGACAAGATGTACTTTCTAATGGTATTATTCACTGTACTATGGAATAATATGGGAAACTGCAAAAAAATTAATTGGGACAAAATGTGAACAAAAACGTACTTGCGCCACTTTCTAATAAAAATTATCTGTTATGTTATCTGTATTCTACAGGTTGATATGCATCCAGCAATAACAAACATGTAGGGTTTCCGTTATGTTTTGGTACCGTAAAAAAATTCCAAACTTTTTGATTTTTGAAATTTGCACCACAGCGCCATTTTCTGCAACCAATAACTTTTTTGTACTAACACCTATAGACGTGAGTGAGGGAGCATTTTTGCAGGCTGAAGTGTACTTTTTATTGGTACCAGTTTGGAATATATGTGTCACGGCCGGCGCCGCTCCCCGGCCCGCGGGCCGCGGGCGCATCCGTGGTCCCCCTCCCGGGTGCTCTCCGGGGTCGGGTGCCGCCGCTGGCCGCGGGACGAGCCGGGGGGCTGCGTCTGCCGTGGACTTACCTGACCGCGCTCCTGTGCCGCCCGCGCCCTCTGCCGGCCGAGGCGCGCGTGCCTGTGTCCTAAGGCGCGCGCGCGCTCGTTCCCGGGGATTAAAGGGCCAGCGCCCTGATTATTGGCTAATTGCCAGGCGCTTCCCCTACTTAAGGATACGTCCCACTATCACTCCTTGCTGGATCTATGATGCCCCGTGCCCTAGAGAAAGCGTTCCAAAAGCATACTCTCGCCTTACCGTGTACCAGACCCCTCGCTACGTTTCTCAACTCCGAACCTCTGCCGCCTGCCCTGACCTTCCTGCCCGTCTACGACCACGAACCTCTGCCGCCTGCCCTGACCTTCTGCCTGCCCACGACTACGATTCTCGGACTACGATTCTGTACCACGCTGCACCTCGGCTGCCACCGCAAGCAAGTCACGTCAGGGGGGACGACCTGGTAGCCTCACGCCGCAGCAAGTCCATCCCGCTTTGCGGCGGGCTCTGGTGAAAACCGGGGGCTACTTAGATTCCGTTCCCTGGCGTGGCTTAGCTATCATCGCTTGCGGTGGTCCAGTGGATCCACTACCCAGCCGTTACAGTATGCTACCTTTTTGATCAATTTTATTCCAATTTTTTTTTTTTTTTAATCATTAAATTTTTATTCGTTTTCGCAAATAAACAGGTAGACCGAGGTCTAAAATAACAAAACCGGTGGAAAAGGCTTTTAACAAAATAGTCTAACAAGACAATCTAACAAGATAACAGCCATGCATTATCCAGAAATAACAAACTAGTTTCATTAAGTTTAAATAGGACCTCTACAATCCTGCAAGCAGAACCATGCTGCCAGAAATGGACACATATAGAAGAGAATAGGCCATAATTACGTATATCTTCCCTAAGAGTGTGTATACTGAGAGTCTAGCCAAACTTTCCATTGCGCTTTCTTTTTTAAGACCCTATGGGGGGGAATTATCAAGGATGTCTCGTTGTGGAATTGAGAGTTAACCCTAACGATGACTTCGCTAGAGGATGTAAAATGACCAAAAAAACGCAATTTTGTCATTTGGAATCTTTTATCTTCTTCGGTGTTCAGCATATGGGATAAATGATGTTATATTTTAATAGAAAGGACTTTTTCAGACGCGGAGTTACCAAATATGTGTAACTTTTTTATTTATTAATTTTTTTATTTGTGAAATGGCAAAAGGGAGGGAGAGCCGAACTTTTAATTTTTTAACTTTTTTTACACATTAAAACATGTTTTTTGTTACTGTAACTTTGAGTCCCCCTAGGGCTCTTCACCAATAGGTGGCGCAATCATTTCTACAACCTAATGCATTGTATAGACATTGCAGTAGGGTACACAAATATGGCGGTTTCCCCACTTCCTGCCTGAGACTGGAAGTGGGGAAATCGAAAACATGGCAGTGATAGAAGCCTTCACAAGGGATCCAGCTGCCGTGTTCACCAATCGGAACCCTGCAATTTCGCCGCGGGTGCTCTGATCAAAGTGCGCGGCACCGTTTCTCATTCATTTAGACAACGGGGCCATCTTAGCCATGACATCTAAAGGGTTAAACAGTGTGGGATGGCAGTGGCTCCAGCTTCCACTGTAACCGCCAGATGTTAGCTGCAATTAGCCGCTAGGTAGCGGGATTGCGCTGCGATCCTGCTACAAAACCCCTTAGCGACTCTAGGATGTACTCATACATCCAGGGTCGTTAAGGGGTTAATAAATGTGCCTCACTTTATCTCACTTTCAATATCACTACATTCAATCCACTCTGAGTCTAAAGTAGATCATTTTTCCTTTGCTCAACAACTATCAACCATCACTCCATGACATTTATCAATTGCCTTTTATACTACTCACTGATGTTCTGTGCTTTTTGTTTGTATCACTCCTTTGTCTTGCAATTTCTATTCCTCTCAGGTCCCTACCAGCTTCTGTAATCCTATCTATAAAACTTTGGCCTTGTGAAATCACTTTCGTTATTTTTCCTTTTTTTAATGTTTATTTTATGATTTTACATTAATCAAGAAATGTGCTTCCAATTTTGTACCTAGATCCAACAGTTCATAGAGTTTCAATACAAAGCATTTTTGTCTTAATTGTGTTTATTAGAAAATGAAATACTGTTTATATACTGTACTATAATGTTAGATTTTGTGAATGGTATTATATACACAATATGGTTATGTTTTAGCCATTCTGCAAGTTTATCCTAACATGTGTCTTCATAGTAAATGATGGTTTTCCACTTTGCATTTCCCCAGTTTATTATACAACTGGATACTATTTATGTGTGGTTAAACTTGTTTCTTAAGCCCAAAGAAGGCATTTGTTTAGTGCCAAAAGACATTACTTATTTTTTATTTCGGTAATAAATCAGCCATATTTGCTAAATTCTGTGGGCTTTGGAAAATGTTGTCAATCCCAACCATCATGTGCAGAATGGACAGCAGCTAGATGGGCTGGAAGTGACTCAATAAGGTCTTGGTAGGTTGTCACAGGTAGCTGGAGCCAAGCTGACTGCATCCCACAACTCCCAAAGGGTGAGTAGGGGTGGGATCCATAGATCAAACACAACAATCAAGGTGGTTCCACGGTTGCTCAATTGAGTTAAATTCTGAAGAGGTTCGGGGGCCAAGGTAGTACTTGAAAGTTTTGGTCATGATGATCTTTCAACCAATGTCAAACTTACAGTTGTGCAACATGATGCATCGATTTGCTGGAAGATCTTATTCCCTCCAGGTAAGACCATCAGCATGTTTGGTTGTGCATGATCTGCAAGGATGGATTCAAATCAGCTGAGAGTGTCATCAAAATAAATGAGTGACCAAGATAACTCCCCAAAGCATAACTCTGCCACCAACAGCTTGTGTTCTTTCATCAGTGGTTGCAGGGTGTTTGTTCTCTATGGTTTCTTGCTTGAAACACCGGCATCCATCCATTTGATTGTAACAAATGCAGGTAGTGGATCCGCTGGACCACCGCACGCGATGGTGTAAGCCGTACCAGGGGGCGTAATCTAAGTAGAACCCGGTTTTCACCAGAGCCCGCCGCAAAGCGGGATGGACTTGCTGCGGCGGAGAACTACCAGGTCGCCCCACTGGCGTGACTTGCTTGCGGTGGCAGCCAAGGCAGTGCGTGGTACAAAATCGTAAGACGTAGGCGAAGTCGGGGACAGGCAAGAGGTCAGGGCAGGCGGCAAAGGTTCGTGGTCAAGACACAGGAGCGAAAAAGGTTCGGTACACGGAAGTCAGGCAACAAGGCAGAAGAAGCTTTCTCTGAAGGCAGTACAGCACTAAAGATCCGGCAAAGGTGACCCGGAAGGAAGGGAGTTAAATAGGGTCACCTGCCAGCCTTAACCAATAATGGGCATACTGCCCCTTTAAATCCTCGAGAGCCGGCGCGCGCCTAAGGCGCGGGCATGCGCACACCGGCCGGCCAGGAGAAAGGGAGGACGCGGGAGCGCGGAGAGGTAAGAGAGCAGGCGGGACCCGATCCGCGGGACCGGCAGGGGCCGCCGGGACCCGACGGGTGGCCGCACGAGTGCGCCCGCAGTCCGGGCGAGGGGCTGCGGGACCACTCGTGACATTGATAAAGCAGAAAATGTGGCTCAATGGAAAAGGCAACCCTTTGCCAATCAGCAGTGGTCCGATTCTGATACTGCCATGAAAATTTAAGCCTTTTCTGCTGATGCAACTTGGTTAGCAGAGATGCAGTAACATCCGTCTGCTTCAGAGGTTTCAAGGAACTGTTGTTTTAGACACAAGTCTGGTAGCCCCCTAGTTTATTTTGGCAGTGAGCTGCTCCATTGTAACATGTCGGTCCACCCTCATACACCTTCTTAGTCAATGTTCATATTTACATCATTGACACGTGGTTCTCCGCAGTTTCAATATTGTTTATTCGCATGGTGTCATTTATCCACTGACAATACACTTTCACCACAGCAGTGTGGAAACAGTTCACAAACTGCATAGTTTCAGAAATACTGCCACCCTTTTTGCACTTCTAAATATACCTTTTAACCATGACAACAACAAGGTATTTGTGTGCAGACAGACTCACGTCACCCACATGGTTTCCTCCATGAGCCATGCACTGCCTATGTTGAAAGTCGGAAGTGAAAGTAATCATAAAAATGTGACTCATCTATGTATTAAGCCTAAAGTACAAAATATTTTGCTCTAAACAATTACTTGCTGCATTCACCATAAGTATATAAAATTCTCAAACAATAGAAGCTGTCAATAGATGGGAATAGCAGTCCCTTGCTTTCTCAATATTGATCTCAGGTCAGCAGTGTAGTTGGTTTGCTGGAAAATAATAATGTTTTGCTTCTCTAATTGTGTTCCCTTGTAATAGTTAAATAGTTGCCTGCTAAGCAATTTCCTCTCTGAAGGTAGGTTCACACAGCTTAATATTTTCAGCACATACTGTGCATGGCGACAATGCAATAGCTGTGTCATTGAAATATCATGTTTGCAAGCACATCATTTCAACCAGAAAGATAGTGCGCAGTATACACCAAAATACAGTGCCTTGTGAAAGTATTCGGCCCCCTTGAACTTTTCAACTTTTTGCCACATTTCAGGCTTCAAATGAAAAAATATAAAATTTTTATTCTTTTGTGAAGAATCAGCAACAAGTGGGACACAATTGTGAAGTGGAACAAAATTTATTGGATATTTTAAACCTTTGTAAAAAATAAAAAACTGAAGAGTTGGGCGTGCAAAATTATTGGGCCACCTTAAAGGGGTTGTCTCACTACAAGGTTTGCTTTTTATCTTAAAGATCTTGCAAAAACAAGTCCCTTTGCAATATGTGTCCATTATCAGTATCCTACCTATTCCTAGATATCCCCTCTTGTATGGGCTGCATCAGCTCCTCAGGTCGTTATAGCTACAGACCTGTTTACTCTCTCATGATTGGCTGCCAGCACTGGTTGCTATAGCTACAGACCTGGCTTCTACTGCAGCCAGGGGATTAACGCCCCTGAATTCAAAATGAAACCAAGAAAACACGAGGTAAGATGAATCAATGTAGTGAGACAACCCCTTTAAGTTTAGAGGGACGGCTTGGTAGATTTGCAGTGGTCTGATTCTCCTTCCATTTCAATATGATCGCTTGCACATTGCTCCTTGGGATGTTTAAAGTTTTGGAAATCCTTTTGTATCCAAATCTGCCTTTAAACTTCTCCACAATAGTGTCACGGACCTGCCTGGTATTCATGATGTTCTCTGCACTTTAAACAGAAACCTGAGACTATCACAGAGCAGGTGCATTTATACGAAGACTTGATTGCACACTGGTGGATTATATTTATCCTCATCAGTCACTGAACTTCTGGAGTGAGTTTGCTGCACTGAAAGTAAAGGGGAAGAATAATTTTGCATGCCCCACTTTTCAGTTTTTTATTTTTTACAAAAGTTTAAAATATCCAATAAATTTTGTTCCACTTCACAATTGTGTCCCACTTGTTCTTGATTCACAGAATAACCTTACAGATACCCCCAGACTGGAAGACTGGAGCAGAGGACCTACATCAGACATAGGAGTGTCTTATGAGCGGGACAGGAGAGAGCACAATGGCACCATGACAACTGCACAGGTGCTGCCACTACCACACGCAGATAATGCCGAACTTAGGGCGACATGTATGAATCTCGCCACGTCGGAGCGCATGTTTCCGCCAGTTTTCCGGCGAAATTTGTGCCTGATTTATGTCGGTGCCGAGATGCGCTCATACATATCATGTAAAGTTCGCCGTGCCTCGTTAGTGTGTGGGGCTCAGTGCGGGACTTAGGCGCAGTGCGGGACTGCGCCTAAGATTCGCCGCCCGAGGTAGTGTGATCATAGATGCCGTGTAAAGTCCGCCGCGCCTCGCCAGTGTGTGAGGCACAGTGCGGGACTTAGGCGCAGTGCGGGACTGCGCCTTATATTCGCCGTCCGAGGAGGTGTGCTCTTATATGCGGGGAAAAGTTCTTTTCACCATAGAACTCTATGAGAAGGTAGCTCAGCCGCTGATTGGCTAAGCAGGACGAACCCCTATTCCCCCCAACCAATCACAGTACTAGAATATTTCCCATAGACAGTAATAACTTTTAGGGCACCCTTCTATCGCGCCCTTCTTTCTCTCATTCAAAATAGATGCACTACATCTGATTGGTGGATTCATATCTGCCGCCTGGGCTCACCAATCAGCTCTTTTCTGCCTTTTTTACTGTATTTTGAACTGTCCGCCTTTTCATTTGATTGGTCCATACTTCTCCATAGATAATGGTTCCCTGTCGCTCCTATTCTGATTGGTTGGTTTATGCCGACCAATGAGAAGCGCTTAAACAATTTTAATTACTGTATTTGCCGGCAATTCTCTATATCCCAATTCCTGATGTAGCGCCGGTCTCGGCGACAAACGCGTTGTTAGGGATTGGATTGATTTATGTTTTTAGAAGGTTTCAGCTCTTTTTCAGATAATGTTTTACACCAGATAAAAATTATTTTTTTATTCACACTCCATGCCGCACGGCGCTGAGAGCCGAGATTTCATTGCCCCCATCTCTCCATAGACTATAATGGGACAAGTAGTTCGCGCTCTGATTGGCCGGGATAGCTAAGCCCCCGCTAGCTCAACCAATCAGCTCTTTTCTGCATTTTTACTGTATTTTGAACTGTCCCGCCTTTGTTTTTGATTGGTCAATACTTCTCCATAGGTTATAATGGGTCACTGTCGCTCCTCTTCTGATTGGCTGGTTTATGCTGACCAATGAGAATAGCTTACAGAATTTGAATTACTGTATTTCCCGGTAATTTCCAATATCCTAATTCCTGATGTAGCTCCGTTCTAGATTTTTGGAAAGTGATATATATATATATTTTTTTTTAATTAAATAAGGTTTGAGCTCTTTTTTCTGATAAGGTTTTACGCCTTTATAAAGGCGATTTTTTTGGAATCATACTCCATGCCTCACGGAGCTGAGAGCCGAGATTTCTCTTGCGATCTTCTATATGTTTCCTCTCATGTTCCATTCTTGCTTCACTTCGCCTCCGCCAGATCATTTAGACCAGAATCAACCAGGTCTGCCTGTCGGAGCTGGCGAGAGCTGCAATGCGCCATACTTTACCGACCAGCGATCGTACATGCCTCGGAGTTTTCGAGCGTGCCGCGTCCCGCCCCGGAACGCGTACACCGCGCCCACTCCGCGCCTATTGCACGCACCTTCATGCGAGGCGCAGCCGAAAGTGGCGAATGCTGCGCCTAACATCGCATCCCTGCGTCCGACAGGGGATTCGGGCCGGTGAAGCGCAGGATATGCCAGAAAACAGGCGTAAATCCCATTCATACATGTCGCCCTTAGCCTTTCTGGCCTGCATACACATTATGAGACTCAGACTAGGGATGGAAGAGAAGTGAGCCCTGATCATTCCACTCCAGCATCAGTTCTGGACCCCCAGGAAAAAGGCAGATTAAGCCCATAATTAATTAACACACCAGACTCCCCAGGCTCACTGACTCTGGCACACTCAGGACCAATTCCAGCTAAAACCTGGTTCCGTACAGACTCTCTGATACAGACTCTCTGATTAATCTATATCCAGCAACATGCAGTTGTCGCAGATACAGAATACTATACAATCGTCTATGCAAATTCCAGCAGCAGAAGCACTATTAACCCTTAAGAGCCATCCGGAGCTGCAAGCTCTACTCTCATTTTTGCCTGCAAAAAACGATCTGTCAGTGCTAGCACAAGACCTGAAAGCCACATGGTGATCTGACCTTCAACCGGTGAGATCTGATATTACAGTGCTACAAAACAAGGTGAAAAATCTGGGAAGCTTACAAGAATCTGTTCACCACAAACTTGCAGATATGTAAGCTTCAATAGATAACCAGAAAAATCTTCAGCAGAATCTAAATGAGCAAATGGATGATTCGGAAAACAGAAATCTGAGAAATAATATTAGAATAAGGGGCCTCCCATAGTCCATTAAGACGCAGGACCTGCCATTGACACTAAAATATTTAATGGGTTATTTGGGAAAAAAAAGAGGATGAGCCCATTAAAATAGACAGGGCACACAGAGCCCTACATCCGCAAAGCGTTGATGAATCCAGGACCCGGGATGTGATTTGCTGGGTTCACTATTTTTCCATCAAAGAGACCATAATGAAAAGAGCTAGAATCGCTCCAAGTCTCTCCTATGAGGGTACAAAGATATTGCTTTTCCCAGACCTCTCAAGACGTACCTTGCATCTTAGATCCACTATGAAACCACTGCTGGCGATCTTCCAATCTCACAGTATCCCCTACAGGTGGGGGTTCCTCTTAGCTCTGTCTGTTCGAGGAGAGAAGGGATTCTGATTCAGATCACCCGTAGATCGGCTTGCCTTCTTTACAGCATTGGAACTGCCCCTGATTTCATAACCGGACTGGGCTTTTTTGGTTTGTTGCGCATCCTCTGCTTCGCTGGGACAGCGGTGGGGGCCCTCCTAAAAGACTGGGATCACCTGGGACTGCATTGCTACACAGAACACTAATCATATCAGAGTATTTTTGAAATGAGTAACTTTGGGTCCCATAGTACCATCTGCACTACTTGCTCTTCAACTCATATTTATATTTTTTATTGTGCTTTATTCCCTATTGCATGTTCCCCGGCACTTTAGAAACCCCAACACATTCTTTCTGTGTGTCCCACAGGTGTTCTATTTGTGATTTATGGAAGATGGTCTATGGTGCCACTTGTTGGGCTGGTGCATATAACCTCACTTCTGCCTTAATTGTCATCAGGACTGGCTGACGTGACCCCCCCCACATAGGAACTAGTGTTGATCGAACCGTTCAAGAAAAGTTAAGTTCGAGTCGAACGTCTCGATTTTCTCGAACCTAACCTTTTACTATTCGTTCGAGTAAATGTTTGGGTTCGCCATGGCATTCGAAACGCCATTTTAATAGTTTTCAGTGCCTTTCTGCACTTTTGGTGGTCATCCAATCAGTGCAGAGCACAGAGAAGTATCAAAAATGTCATTGCTGAGGTGTAGGGCTCTCATTGGCTGCTAAAATCACATGACCATGTTATTTATATTTCACTGTATTGCTTTCTGAACGCCATTTTCAGCTCACTCTGTACTATATTTTAAATAGTGGTTGGTTGGTGAAAATTATTATTAGTGGAGAAAAGTTAATTTTTGCCATTTTGGGGGTTCAGTAATTGTATAAGACACTGTCTCCAAATCTCGTATACAAAGAAATATATTTTTTAAATAGTGGTTGGTTGGTGAAAATTATACTGAGTGAAGAAAAGTAAATTTTTTGTGATTTGGGGTGATACTTTTCAAATATACCGTGTGTTAATGTCATAAAGATATATATCCAGGAAATAGAGTTCTCTCTGTTGCTAAATCTTACTCAATGCCAAAAAGTGTAATTTTGCCAGATGTTAAGCCCACATAATGTTGAAATATACAATACCAGTGCGTTATTGTGATCCACATATATATATATATATACACTTCTCTCTTTTTTATTACATATCTTGTGCCACGCGCAAAGCTGTAATATTTAGCTTTTGAACATGGTGAGAACTAGATGTGGTAAATGAGCAAGTAGGGGCATAGGAAGTGGAGATAGAGGTATGAGACAAGGCATTCCTTCCAATGCTCCGGACAACACACAAGCAAGCACATCGTCAGTCCTGTCATCGCTTTCTGAGTTCCCAGTACGTCTCATTACTGAACAGTGTCGCCAATCTGTTCTTCAGTGGTTATCAGGACCTGCATCCAGTGGTTTTACCTCCTCTTCCTCTCAGTCACAGCCACAAATGTCATCATCATCAGTCCAACCTGAAGTGAACACGGGCCGTATGTCACAACCCAATATACAGACCACTCCAAATAATCCATATTCTGAAGAGCTCTTTGATCACACAATGCGGTTGGGGTCAGAAGGAATTTCAAAAGATCAAGAGGCCAAAGTGGATGATTTTGTCTGTTCTGACACCCAATCACTGAGGAGGAGAAGGAAGCTGGTCCGTCGGCAGAAATACCGAGCGGTTAGCAATGCCTCGCAGTGCTTGTGGCTTCAAGCCTGCAGCTTGAGGATGTAGACTGTCAGAAAGAGGAAGTCATCTGTGATGATGATGACACTGCGGATCCAACGTGGTCTTTTGAGCAGCAGCTGGCGAGTGCATCATCAGTGGAGGAGGAGGATGATGGGGTAGTGTCAGTGCGGGTCCAGTTTCAGAAAGGGAGAGTGCGGTCGCACAAGTCAGCTGACATTACTCTGCCAGCTGTGGTCAGTGGTGGCAGCCGGAACACCACTACTAGGTTCTCACAGTCGAAGAGGTGCAGGACCTGTGAAGCCTGGGCCTTTTTCAATCATGCCTGAGATTTGCCAACTGACGCCATATTCCATATTTGCCATCAAGGAAAGAATGAAAAGAGTTTAAGCGCCACAAACATGAACAGGCACATGTATGGAAACCATGAACTGCTGTGGAAGAGTCACTTGGAGACATAAGGCCACACGGTTCCTGGGCTTCCAACCACTATGACATCTTCTGCCTCCTCCTCCACCACTTCCAAGCCCAAGTGGTCCTCTGCTGCTGATGTGCCGGAGCAGCATGAGCAAGCACCATCCCCAGTCCCAGACACTGTCGACTGATTCCCACCACCAGCAACACAGCCTACACCTTTCCCTTCCACCAGTGTGATCTGCACGTCGTACAGCAGCCAGTCCAGCAGCCAGCCTTCTGTGTACCAGGTGGGGGAGCAAAAGAAATGCTTTCACCCCAACCATCCCAAAGTCAAAGGGCTGAATGTCGGCATTGCCATGCTGTTGACCTTGGAAATGTTGCCTCTCTGCCTGGTGGACACAGATGGATTCCATCACATCATGGCCCTGGCATGCCACCAATATCAGATGCCGAGCAGGCATTTCTGTACCAGAAAAGCTGTCCCTGCCCTGGCCCACCACGTTGCAGAAAAGATCTCCAGCATATTGGCTGCATCTGTGTCCACCAAAGTCTATCTCACTACAGATATATGGACTAGTAAACATGGTCAAGGGCATTACATCTCACTGACTGCTCACTGGGTGAGTTTGGTGGATGACAGTGCCTCTGGTGATGGGTCTCGGCTGACACTCTTCAACACTGCTGGGATGTTGCAGAGTCCAGATCCCCAACCTCAACAGGTAGCATCACATGCCAAGAGAAACCAGGCCGTTCTCAAATTAATTTGTCTTGGAGACCGTCAACGCATAGGTCAAGAGCTGTGGACGGCTCTGCACACTCAGACCGACCAGTGGCTGGGTGCTAAGAACCTGACACCAAGCAAGGTGGTGTGCAAAAATGTGAGCAATCTCCTTACTGCCCTTAAGATCAGTAGACTTACGCATATACCTTGCCTGGCACACGTCATGAACCTGGTTGTGCAGAAATTCCTGAAATGCTACCCGGGTCTTGACTGTCTGCTGAGGAAGTCTCCAGGTCTTAGCTCACACTTCCGGCATTCGCACCCTGCTTCTGCACGACTGGCAGTGTGATCTGGGCCTCCCTGTCAACCATCTGATATGTGATGTGACAACACGCTGGAATTCCACCCTTCAAATGCTCCAGCGATTGTGGCAGCAGCATAATGCCATTATGCAGTATGAAATGTTGCATGGCCTGACTAGCAGTGGTGTGGACCTCAGGGTGTTGACCGATAGAGAGTGAAGACAGGTAAAGGATATCTGCACTGTCCTTGGCGGTTTTGAAAAGGCCACCAAAATGGTCAGGCAGGACGATGTCATTGTCAGCATGACAGCTCTGGTTATATTTTTACTGGAACAAGCGTTAGGCACTCTGCGGCAGCAGGTCCCAGCAGATGATGGAAGG